>JAOWBR010188655.1:0-10250 GCA_028571145.1 Dionaea muscipula | reverse complement strand
ACTTAAATAAATCATAAATAATAGCATAACACATTAATAAATATATATGTGACCCAAATTATTGAAATAATCCAACATATATATCATATAAATAATATAAAAACGATGAAGTAAAACTAATATGAATCATTTATGCAATTCGAGAATTTCATCAACATTCCCCATCATTTTCCACTTCTTTTTTCATTTCCTTTTACATTAAATACCGTCTCCACTACAATGGAAGCTAGGTGACAGTGGAATCAATATTTACACGAAGGGCCAGGATTACATACAACTATGCCACACTTAAAGGCGCAAATTAAAATCCTAAAAGAAAGGAGAGTAAAAAATCACTCCACAATGATACAGCATTCTGCCGTTAGAAGAGCAGGCCATGAACTATATATGAGATGAAAGAGATCGAATTCTTGTAACGAATTGAAATTTAAACTGGAATTCACTTCTTTATTGCTAGTGTTTCTGAACTAAAAATGTCATTTCATTAGATCTAAGAATACAAAGGCATTCCATAGGCTATGTAACAACATTGATGGTACAAGGTTTCGGGACCGAGCATAGAGAACACCCAAAACCACCCCGAGAAAAACAAGTGGGAACATCCTTTGTACGTTAAAATGAGCTAGAGCAAACACGATTGCGCTCACCAAAATGGAGCTCCAAACGGGCATGTACCTGGTCAAGGATGGCAGCAGGAAACCCCGGAAGACTATCTCCTCCCAAATGGGAGCGCATACTGAGACCACTACAAAGTACATGGCCATGGCTATAGGGTCCCGGGCCATGATCGACTGCTCAACGTTAGAGAGAGCGACCGGGGTGGATGGTAAGAGCGGCAATATGTCGAGGTTGAGTTGTGAGAGCCGGTTGACCAAGGGAAACATAAGGCAACCAACAGCAACATCAAAGTGCCAGCTGCCCCTAAGGCTGAATTTGAACCATCCAGGTGGTAGGGGACGGAATCGGGAAAGGCAGCGGTGGAGGATCGAGATCCCAACGAGGCCTTCGGCAACATCGGTCAAAAGGCTGTATAGCGCTTGCCCCCGGTATGTCAGTGTGTCCTTGCTGAAACCTGCCACGTGAGCAGCAAAGGGAATCATCCAGGACACCACAAACCAAAACGAGACGATCCAGAGCAGCATGACCTGCATCAACAGACTTTAGTTAAAGTTGAACCACCAGATAATGTGCATAAGCAGCAGCTGCAAGCAACGTTGAGTGTCATCTGAGGCCACAAATAGAGGACACATTCCAAGCATAAAGCAAAGGAAGACTTCAGCATTCTCATACATACATACAGAGGTAGTAGATATGTGGACAGCACATGGACATCCATTCCGAATATAGAGAATATTTGAATAACTACAAACATGAACAAGTATATGCATGCCAAAATGGTCAATTATTGGCGGAAAAAAGTTTTCTCCGGCCGTCATATGCTTGCAAAACTACAACTCTAGGTCAGCATATTTCATCAAGTTAGTGTTCATATGTTGCTTTTCATTGCCCTATGCTTTCATTTCCCTCCAACTCTTCAGTTTCAAGCATTGCTTAATAGAAGTTCGCTTAATTAGCTTGGAGGCTAAGGTAAAAAAACCAAGGTTTAGATGTTTATGAGGGTGCTAGAAATGGACATCGAGAATGGATGGATGCAGAGGAAATTGCACCTAAATAGTTATCAGATACGAATGCACATACTTTACATAAAGCTCATACAAATAACGTTCTATACAGTTGTCCCACATTTCCTTTATTTTAGTTTTATCATCTTCAAAGATATTCCTTAATCCAAAGTTTTATTGTTTCTATAGTCTCCAACATCATTGAGGGATCACCTACCCTTATCCGCACTCATGATTAATAGGATCCCCCAAAGCAAGTTGTGAGAAGTTGGTATGGTGCAATAAAGAAGCCCCAGGTTCTTGAATCCAATCGGAACATGACCCACTAATGATAAAACACTTCATGAAATAACGAGAGACCCTATTAGAAACTAGAGGAGACGAATTTTCGAGAGACTGTTGTATTTCTCCATAATGCGTTCAGCATAGTACAAGCCTCACATATATAGAGAATATACAGCCTGTATATGCTAACAGAATTGCCACATCATCAAAACAGAAGAAATTCTAGAACTAAGTAAAGTATTCTATGGAAGATACAGTATGGCCCTTAATACGCCCACGAACAGAAGAAAAGAAACCAAGCAGCAACAACAGGCTTAACAAATACATCAGCAAGTTGTTCACTGTTGCAAAATTGGACTTGAATGACTTTGGCTGCAACACGACCTCTTATAAAGTGAAAGTCAATATCAAGATGCTTGGTTTTGGAATGATAAACAGGATTAGCAGTAAGGAAAGTAGCACCAAGATTATCACACCAAAGGGTGCGAGGCTGTGACATAGGAATTCCAAGCTCACGAAGTAAGGTTTGAACCCAAATGACTTCGACGGTCGTGTCAGCCGAGGACTTGTATTCAGCCTCCGTACTAGAGCGAGCAATGGTATGTTG
Source organism: Dionaea muscipula (assembly GCA_028571145.1). Lineage (NCBI taxonomy): Eukaryota > Viridiplantae > Streptophyta > Magnoliopsida > Caryophyllales > Droseraceae > Dionaea > Dionaea muscipula. Next base: position 7,736 of record JAOWBR010188655.1, on the reverse strand, counting down.
TTTCTTAGAACGCCAAGAAATAAGATGGTGACCAAGAAAGATGCAAAAACCACCCGTGGATCTCCTATCATCGGGACAACTGCCCCAATCAGCGTCAGAAAAGGCCTCCAAGTGAAAAACAGATTTGTAGGAGAAAAATAAACCATGATTAATGGTGCCTCTCAAATACCGAAGGATTCTCTTCACAGTCGTCCTGTGTGGGAGCTTGGGAGTATGCATGAATTGACAAACCTTATTCACAGCGAAGGATATGTCAGGACGGGTGAAGGATAGATATTGTAAACCTCCGACAATACTCCGAAAAAGCGTTGGATCATCAAAGGTAGGATTGTCAAATTTTGACACCTTCAGGCTAGTAGCCATAGGAGATGAAATAGCATTGGCCTGAGACATTAGTTCGCTTAAGTCTGAAATATATTTCCATTGACACAAAAATATGCCGGTTGGAGTATACTCTATCTCAACACCAAGAAAATAGGATAAAGCACCCAAGTCAGAAACAGGAAACTCCTTCCTTAGGGCAGTGACCAAGTCATCAATAGCAGTAGGAAGGGAAGAGGTGATAAACATATCATCAACGTAAACTGAGAACATAAATGTGAAGGTCGCCTTTGTTCAGAATGAACAATGAAGCATTAGCACGGGAAGCAGTAAAGCCATAAACATATAACCAAGAACTCAGACGGGCAAACCAAGAACAGAGCTTTATGCAAACAACATACATAATCAAGTGCCACAGGATCAACAAAACCGGAAGGTTGAGTCATATAAACTGTTTCGGATAAATTTCCATGGAGAAATACATTCTGAATGTCAAGTTGTCTCAAGGGCCAGTGTCGAGAGATGGCAATAGATAGAACAAGGCGCACAGTAGAAAGTTTTACCACAGGACTGAATGTCTCAATATAATCTAAACCAGCTTGCTCATGAAAGCCCTTAACAACCAATCGGGCCTTCCTTCTTTCAAGAGAACCATCAGTCCGGAGTTTGATTTTGAAGACCCACCTGCAACCAACCACATTAGAGATGGAATCAGGAGGTACAAGTGTCCACGTATGATTGCGAAGGAGGGCTTCATATTCCTTTTCCATGGCTTCACGCCATTCAAAAAATCGAGCAGCAGACTCATAATTTCGAGGTTCGTCGGGAAAAGAGGTGATAGAGAAGCAATTATGGGAGGGATAGGGCACGGTTCCATCAGTAAAAACTTGAGGTTGTGAAGAATTGGTACGAGAACGGGTGATGACGGGAGAACGTGGAGGCATGGAGACAGGGACAATGGCGACAGAGGGACCATCATTTTGAGAGATAGAATCTGAGGAAGAAAGAACAGGAGCAGTGGAATTTGAGGGATCATCATCTTGTGGAGCAGTGGTCTGTAGTTGAGGAGCCCAGTGGTCTATAGTTGAGGAGCAGTGGGCTGAGGTGAAGGCAGTGAGGCGGATTGGTTACTAGGCATTGGACTGTGAGTTGGAGTGGGTGAAGTAGAGATTTGATGTGGACTAGATAGAGAGGGAGGGCATGTGGGTTGGGCTGGAAATTGGAGTGGGTTGAACAGTGGGTAAAGTAATCAATTGGGAGGGTTGGAGAGGTTGTAAAATGGGAAGAGAAACAGTGGGAATGGTGGGATTTTGGGAAATGGGTGTATTAGGCGTGGAACAAGGAAATGAATTCTCATGAAAAATAACATCCCTAGAGATATAGAGACGATTGTTTTGTAAATTAAGACATTTATACCCCTTGTGAGAGGGACTATAACCTAAAAACAAGGAAGACGCGGACCAGAACATCATTTTGTGAGGATTATATGGCTGAAGATTAGGCCAACATTCACACCCAAAAATCTTAAGAAAAGAGTAATTGGGAGGATGACCATGAACTTTAAAAAATGGAGATTGATTTTCAAGAACAGGGGTGGGAAGAATATTAATGAGAAAAGTAACCGTTTCAAAAGCAACGGCCCAATATTTGTACGGAAGAGAAGCGTGGGCTAGTAGCGCAAGTCCGGTTTCAACAATATGACCATGTTTTCGTTCAACAAGTCCATTTTGTTGACGAGTGTATGGACAAGAAAAACGATATTGGATGCCAAGACTATGACAAAGTGGGGAAAGTGAACGAAATTCTCCCCCGGCATCAGTTTGAAGTGTGATGAATTTTCGACTAAAGAGGCGCTCAACGTGAGAAAGAAAGTGACGAAAAACAGAGATAACATCACTTCTGACTTTTAGTGGGTAAAAGCAGGTAAATCGAGTAAAATGATCTACAAAGGATATGTAATACTTAAACCCATTTCTGGATACACATGGGCCGGACCCCAAACATCAGCCCACACCAATTGAAGAGGAAATAAAGATGAAGCATTATCTGATTGAAAAGGTAACTGAGAACTCTTAACAAGAGGACAAAAATGACAATCAGAATCATTTGTTGACTCAGAAAAGTAGGGCAAAGCAAATGAGTGAAAAACAGCAGACACAATCCTCTTGTTTGGATGGTCGAGTCGACGGTGCCATTGCTGGAATGAAGATCGAATGCCAAGATGAGCTGACGATGAGGGCCGTAGCGATGGATGATGGAGAGAAGTTTGTGGTGGTGGGAAGATATAGAGGCCATCACGGGTTCCGCCCTTGAGGAGGATGTTGCTGGTCCGAGCGTCCTTCACCAAAAAGGAGTCATGAAATTCAAGAAAAACATGATTATCGGCACAAAATTGTCGGACAGAGACCATATTTTTAGTAATTGAGGGGGCATGAAGAAGATTGTGAAGATTAAAAGTAGAAGAGTGAGAAGTGAAGGTGGAGTCATCGATATTGTGAATTGAAAGACCGGAATCATCCCCCACGTGAATCTATTCACCGCCACCATAGCTAGTAGATGAGAGATTGAGTTGATTCAGATCATTTGTAATGCGATGTGTTGTTGCAGAATTTGGGTACCAAGCTTCGTCGGAGAAGAGGGAATTGGAAGTGTAGTTAGCAGAGAAGGATTTCGGTGGTTCCTCTTGATAGTTATAATCAAATGTGTACCAACACCTCAATGCTGAGTGTCCTGGGTGATTGCAAACTTGACAAGTGACCCTGGAAGAAGTGGTAGATCCAGAAAGAGATGATGATGGACTAGAGGAAGAAGAATCTCTATCACAGCCAGAAGAAGACCAACGGCCACCACGACCCCCTCGACTCCTCCTGCCTCTAAAAGAGAAGCCGCGAGTTCGGAAATTTCCTCTAGAAGATGCAGAGTAATTAACAGAGGGGTCTGCTGAAAACAAGTGAGATGAGTGGTTTGCCTGCCGATTTTCATGGATGAGTAATAGTTGTAGAAGTTCTTGGGAAGTAGGAGCAGCTGAGCAAGTAGTGATAGCTGTGACAAAGGATTCATACGAAGGGCCAAGACCATGAAGTATATAGGATACCAGATCGGAATCATCCACAGTTTTATCAGCAGCTACTAAAGAATCAACAAGAGTTTTGGCCTTATGGAAATAATCAGAGACAGTGAGTTCCCCTTTTGACAAACTTGTAAGTTGAAATTGTAGCTGGAAGATCTTGGCCTGATTATGAGACCCAAACAGAGAAGCTAAAGCAAGCCATAAGGCCCTGGAAATTGAAGAGAGAAGAGCACTAAGGACCATCTGATCTATCCGTTGCCAAACAAGATAAGCTGGGTTGCGCTTGGTAGTGGAGGCAGATTCTGCAGGAAGGCAGGCGGAGGAGCTGTGATGCTCCCATCAACATATCCGAAGAGATCCTGTCCCCGTAGACAGGTTAAGATATGATATTTCCATAGGAGATAATTGTCAAGTGTGAAGTTGACAGAAAAAATATGTGGTATTTGAGCGACGGGGGAAATAGAAGAAGAATCCGAGGAAGATAATGAATTGCCTTGGTGAGGCGGTGCTGTTCGGCACGGTGAGGCATAATCTATTCTCGGGGGAGAGGAATCCGAGGAAGGCGGATCAATTGCCATGGTGAGGTAGTGCTGTTAGGCACAGTGAGGACGATGAGTCATGAAGACTCTGATACCATATTAGAAATTAGAGAGGAGAAAATTTTTCAAGACTGTTTTATTTCTCCATAATGCATTCAACATAGTACAAGCCTCATATATAGACAATATACAACCTGTATGTGCTAACAGAATTGCCAATGTTATACACGGGAAAAAACACGCCACGAGATTGGCTGTAATTCCCGGATCGAAAGATAAAGCTTATAAAACATGATATGACAGACTATATCACCATCTGGTTAATCACTTTTCGTGGAGCAGAGTTCATCAGAACTCCGTAGTTAAGCCTGCTTGGATTGGAATAGTCCTCAGGATGGGTGACCTCTTGGGAAGTACTATCCAAGTATGGGTGGGGATAGTCAGTCTTCATATCAGGTCGTGGTAAGCACGGCTGCACGCTGCCCCGGGCACACGTCAGCTCGATCGAAAAGTGGTGATAACACATAATTAAACTTATGCTGAAATCCATGCATAGGTGTATAACCTATACTTAGCATAAATCCTACACTAGGATCCTTAGCATGTCCCAAAACACATGCCTAAAGTCTATCATAAGTCCAATAGACAAGTCTCAAACAAGTGAAAACCAAACGGAGCAAAAATGGCCAAGCTGCAGGACAAACGGACCTCCGTCCGGATGTCCGTGACCACCGGAAGTCCGTGACCACCGGACGTCCGTACGGTCGACCGATGTACCCGACAGAAACCCTGAACACATAATCTTTGCTCGAATCCTTTTACAACTTATCCAAAACTCAATTCCAGCTACTCAAACACTTCAATATACATGTAGTCATCATGTATGAACCATCCAAGACCCATATTAACATTGAATTACATGAATTCAACTTATGAAAAATCATATAATCCATAAACTCATCAATTCTAGGTTTTCAAGCATGCTACATATCAAATTCTCTTTATCAAACCTCATATAAAGGTTGCTATACATCACATAGCATAAGACTAACATGCTCAAACCTTAATCATGCCAAAACAGTAGCTATATCTCAAAATCACTTGATGAAAAATCCATATATTCATGGAATATTCATGCTAGCTCCTTTAACATGATTTACTTCAATATAACTTTGAAGAATCATTAATACAACCATAACCTCACCTTAGTGATTCTGGAAATGGAGAATCAAAGCTTCCCTTTAGCTTGCACAAGTTACACACACAAAGAGAACCTAGAGCCTTTAGGTAAACTCTCCTCTTTTCTTTCTTTCTTCTTCTTTCCTTTCTTTTTCTTTCTTTCTTTCTTTCTCCTTCTCTTCCTGTCCGATTCTCTTTCTCTTCTGTTCCTTTTGTTTTCTTTTCTTCACTTAGGAGCTAGGAAATCAGATTTACTCCTTATAAGTCTTCCAAGCTAAGTTATAAGCAAGGATGAGTTGTCATGCATATAACAAGAGGTAAGTGACTCATGACTTTCATACTTATCCAAATGATTCAAGGGTTAACAATAGCAGCAAAAGTTGCTGATTCCTCTCCCCCTTAGCCGTGTATATCCACAACAAAGAATAACCATGGTTAGTTAACCATGGTTAAGCTTAAGCCTTAGGAATTTAATCCAAAGTCGTACCAAACTTACACCGTGTCTCCAAATCAAATCCAATCTTGACAATATGGTATTCGTTGGTCTCCATTTTCCATGATGAATCCAACGGTACCAAAATTATATTTTATCGACGACTCTTCGGTAAAAATGACTATTTTACCCTTTATCTTCGAAATGGTCAACTTAACTTTAAAAGTCGATCCTTAGCTTCTATGAGCTAATCCAAGGTCTCTATAAATCACTATAATTATTATTATACTAATAATAATATATAATAACACATAGCAATAAATAGTAAAATAATCCAAAAATCCAAATTTTAAGGGTACGGGTATAACATCCTATCCCCCTTAAAGAGATTTCGTCCCCGAAATCTGAAGAAAAATACCTCAATCAAATAGGTGGGGATACTTCTCCCGCATCTTTTCCTCACGTTCCCAAGTTGACTCCTCCACGGCATGATTACGCCAAAGAACTCGAACAAGTGGTACGCTCTTGTTTCTTAGGACCTTGTCCTTCCAATCCAGAATCTCCACTGGTTGTTCTTCATAAGTCACATCTTCACGAATCCTCAATGGTTCGAAGTCTATCACATGTGCTGAACTTTGAACATACTTCCGCAGCATGGAAATATGAAATGCATTATGAACATCAGATAAACTTGGTGGCAAAACAGGCCTGTAGGATACTTCTCCTACTCTGCCCAAAATCTCAAATGGACCAATAAACCTAGGGCTCAATTTACCCTTCTTTCCAAATCGAATCACCCCCTTCCAAGGTGAAACTCAAAGGAAGACATTGTCGCCTACCTCAAACCAACATACAGGAGGTCTACATCTCCTTCCATAAAGCACCTCGTAAGGTGCCATCTGGATACTGGAATGATTGTTGTTAATGTAGGCAAATTCAATTAATGGCAATCGACCATCCCAGTTTCCTTCCAATTAAGGGAACAAGCCCTCATCATATCCTCCAAAGTCTGTATAGTCCCCTCGGACTGCCCATCCGTCTGCGGATGGTAGGCTGTACTAAAACTTAACTTAGTTCTAAAAGCCAAATGCAACGCTCCCCAAAACCATGACACGAATCTCGGGTCTCTGTCAGATACAATGGAGACTGGTGTCCCATGAAGCCTGATAATTTCCCTGATGAACAACCGAGCTAGATGCTCCAAAGAGAAAGTCATCTTGATGGGTAAGAAATGGACAGACTTAGTCAATCTATCAACTATAACCCATACCGCATCATGACCATTCCGGATAAGAGGTAACCCAGACACAAAATTCATAGTATTGTGATTCCACTTTACAGGAAGTGTTCTCTAAATCCTGGTATAACTAATACTATCCGGATGAATACAAGACCAAGAACTATGAGCCCCAGTCAACAGCTTATCACGTAAATTCCCATAATTAGGAACTACGATCCGACTTATGAACTTCAACGTCTCATCGGATACTAAATATTCAGACCTTGCCTCGTCTGTTAAACCAGAAAGAATCTCCTAACACTCAATATCTGATTTCTGTGCTTCCTTGATCTGATCCAATAGTGTCGGTCAAACCGTGAGCTGACTGATCAGAACATCAACTCTGCCCTCAACTGGCTGAATCTCAAGTTTCCTTAGATCCTCAAGCAACACTGGTTGCATGGTCAGAGAAGTCAAATTGGTGCTAGTCTTTCTACTCAGTGCATCAGCTACCATGTTGGCCTTGCCATGGTGGTAATGAATGATAAGGTCATAGTCCTTCAGAAGTTCCAACCAATGCCTCTGTCTCAAGTTTAATTCCTTCCGAGTGAAAAGATATTTCAAATCCTGATGACCAGTGAAAATCTCAATTGACTCACCATAAAAGTAGTATCGCCAGATCTTCAAAGCGAACACTATTGCAGCCAACTCTAAATCATGTGTCGGATAATTCCTTTCGTGGATCCTTAGCCGTCGGGAGGCATATGCTATCACCTTCCTATGTTGCATCAAAACACAGCCTAGGCCTTGTAGTGATGCATCACTATAAACCACAAATCCTCCTTCACCAGATGGTAACGCCAACACAGGTGCCATAGTCAGTCTCTTCTTCAGCTCTTGAAAACTCTGTTCACAAGAGTCGGTCCAAACAAACTTCACCCCTTTCCTAGTCAAGCTAGTGAGAGGTAAAGCCAA
>JAOWBR010188644.1:0-10251 GCA_028571145.1 Dionaea muscipula | reverse complement strand
GTCACCCTAATAGTGGGTATGTTCCCTAACGGCCAGAGTCATCGTGGAGTAACACCCGACCTCTTCCCTGGACTTAACCACTCGCTGTCACGGATGTTGGGGGCATCACTCCCCTCCACCCCATCAATGTATAAAACAAGATAGCCATATAGTAATCGGAAAAACAATCTCATGAATCGGATTATAAATCATGCAAGGTCCACATGCTAAAATCACCAAATCAGGCCGAAGCCGAGAAGTATAAATCAATATAAATGCTACTATGACCCGAGGGTCGATAAAATCATGTATGCGGATAAAACACCGAACCGTGTATGCCAACAGTTAAAAGCATAGAAGAACGGGTATTAAAACATGAGAGTAACGGTTTAGGTTTGTGTGTATATCCCCTCACCTGATGTCGGAAGAATGCTAAGGCTCTACCGGGCGCTCACCGATCGTCGGAGTCGTGTCGGAACCTACACACGACAAATCAAAGAGAAACGTCTCACTAAACCATGAGAGAATTTACATGTGAATCCCCACTAAATCTAGGAACTAATCCCCATGTCGATCGACTAAGAAGGAAACCTGAGGAAGGCAAAAATGGCCAGGGAAAGTCACGTGAGACGTCTCTGGAGACGTCTCACGCTCCTGGGAAAGGTGCTTTTAGAAAACATCAGAGACATCTTGGAGACGTCTTTGGAGACATCCCTGGAGACGTCTCTGGAGACGTCTCACGCCTTTAGAGGAGATTTTCTGAAAATTTCTGAGAGTTCCGAAGACGTCCCTGGAGACGTCTCCCATACCTCGTGCAGGATTCCTTCAGTGGGGACATCTCCGGAGACGTCCCTCACTGTAGAAAATCCGCAGAACGCGATTTCTCACCTACGGGACTTCTCTAAAACTTACCCAAACTCAACAAACTCGAAAGCATAAGATTCCTACACCTAAACTTGACTTGAAGACAGCAAATGTAACCCAAAACATGCATCAAAACATGTCCAAACAACCCCTACATGCTCAAAATACGAAAATCACTCCATGGATCCAAATTACCACCAAACCAAGGATACACATCAATCCACGTGAATCAAGCCACTATCATGATCCTAATGTCATGCTCAAACATCTACCACACTCAAACAAGCATGGAATCAAGCTCACACAAGCTAGAGAAACTAAAGGTCTCACCTTTGGTCTTGGAGAGCTCAAATCCCTAACTCCAAGCTATGAATCAAGATGCCCAAGATGAGGTGAGTCCTTTCCTAGCCTTCTTTCTCCAAGTTAGGGCCTTCAATGGAGGAAAATGGAAGAGAGAGAGTGATGAGGAAGGAAGAAGAAAAAAGTGAATGTGGTGTGGGGGAGTGGAGCTCGGTCAACTAAGCAAAAGGGAAGGAGGAAAAGTCAAGAAGAAGTAAGAAGCTTCTAGGGACTTTAAATCCCTAGATGGGCCTCTAGGACTACTCCCAAGCCAACCAAGGTGGGCCAAAGCACTTGGGCCAAAGGGTGAGTGAGAAGGGAAATGGGGTGGTGGTCCAAGGATACCATCCCATGTCCATTTAAAATGGGCTAAAGCCAATCAAGCCAAATGGGTTCACGTGGGATTTTAATCTCATGTCCCAACATAACAATGCAAAACTCCCAAGAATGGTCCAAATGGTTCTCAAATAAAAAGAAAAAAAATGGACCGGGTTTTGAAAATACGGATCGTGACAGGTAAAGTCTACACACAACCGCCATTTCTCGTTGGCCTTTTTTACCATGACTGGATAGGCCTGCCAGTCGGGGTATTGAACTTCACGGATGATGTTGGCTGTCAGAAGCTTTCGAATTTCTTCGTCAACGGCAGTGTTTACCTCAGGTCCAAACCTTCTTCGTTTTTGCTTAATCGGTTTAAAGTCACGATTAATGTTGAGGGAGTGTTCAATAACATTACGATCTATCCCTGTCATATCATCCGAAGAGTAACCAAACAAATCTTTATTCGATTTCAAAAAGGTTACAAGTGCATCTCTAGCTGCCCCTTGGAGTGTGCTCCCGATCTGAACGACAGATTCAGGATTATCATCTATGAGTCTAAGTTCTTCCAGGGGTTCCACAGCCTGAGCTCTTTGCGACTCCTCTGGCACCCACCCTTCGATAGCCATTACTCGAGGTTAAGAGTCAGGAGGAGTTTTGCCTTTCAATGAAGTAACATAGCACTCTCTAGCAGTAGATTGACTTCCGTAAGACCTGCCAACTTTGTCCCCGACCACGAACTTCATCATTAGATGATAAGGAGAAGTCACGACCCTGAGCCTGACCTGTGTCAGCCCTCCTAGGATGGCATTGTAGGTCGAGGGAATTTTAACCACGACCTAAGTCACATTCTAGGTAGCTTGAACATCATCGTCGTCAAAGGTGGTGGGCAGCGTAACTTCACATATCGCCTTTACAAAGTCTCCGGAGAACTCTACCAGCGAAGTCTTCACTGACTTCATAAACACATCTTCAAATCCAGTAGTATCCTGGAGGCGCTTATATGCGTCCCAGTACAGAACGTCGGTTGAGCTCCCAGTGTCCACCAGTATCACTACAACAAAATCAACCTTTACCGACACCCATATGGCGACAAAAAAGAAATTTCGTCGGCAAAAGTGCACCTTTGGCGACAAAAATAGCAATTTTTGTCGACAAGGGTGCACTTTTGCCAACGAAAATGTTTATTTGTCACCGTACGGGTGTCGGCAAAAGGGGATTTTGTTGTAGTGTATCCTGCGGATCTCCGCGTTCTTGATGATTGCTGATATGACCACAGCATCCTGGTGGGGATAGGAGACATTGTCCTCATCTTCTTTAGTGAAGGTCAATAGACTCTCCTCTTTGCTACTTTCCTCGGACCACGTCCGGTTCCGTTTCTAGGAGACTGAGTTGACATATACACTTCGAGCATATCGCTTCTGCTGGTTGCTATTGTCCCCCCCACAGGACGACCCCCTTGCTATCATAGCGATAACGTGGGTGCCTCTAGTGGGGGCCTTATTCTTTCGGTTGTCGGGGCTTAGACTGCAGTTGTGGCTCCGATCTCTCTTTCTGTAACTGCTGGCCTTGCAACCATCTTTATCAGAGCGGACATACTTTTTCATCGCCCCCCTGCGGATCATCTCTTTGATCTGGTTCTTCAGGGCAATACAATCTTGAGTAGTGTGTCTGTGATCATCATGAAAGAGGCACCACTTATCTTTGGACCTCTTGTTGGAGGGGGTCATCATTTTTTTCGGGGTTGTCAGTTGTCGGGGTCCATTCCTATTTGCTAGCAACACTTGCTCATACGAGACGGTGAGAGGAGCATAATTCTTAAAATGGGGTCTGTTATCTCCCTTTTTCCCTTTATCGTTCTCCTTGTTTGGCTTGGAACCCTGGGGGCTGTCTTTTCTGCCTTTATCTTTGTAGAAACCATCTCTGTTGTTGCTACGCCCCTGGTTATTGTCCTGCTTCAGATTGCTATTCAGGTCCTCTAGAGCCATATAGCGTCGAGCACTACTCAAGAGCCGATCGAAGGTCTTCGGCATCTTCATAGAGAGGCCGTCACGGAAAGGTCCAGGGCGTAAGCCAATCATTATTGCTGTTGTGGCAACGTCTTTTCCCAGATCGGATAGCTCCATATAAGCCTTGCTAAAGCGAGACATGAAATTTCTGAGAGACTCGTTGGCCCGCCACTTTACTTCAAACAAATTAGGAGCGGTCTTGGTGAAGACTGTCAAACCGGCAAACTGTGCCATGAGCTTTTCCCCAAACTCCTCGAAGCTGGAAATGGAGTTTGAGGGGAGATGGTGAAACCACCTCCTAGCGGCACCCTTGAAGGTCCCTGGAAATGCACGACACATTACTCCATCAGAGAAATTTTGGAGGGTCATGCGAGTCTCATAGTGATTCAGGTGATGTTCGGGATCCCCGGTTCCATCATAATTATCCAAGTATGGGACTCGGATTCTGTTCGGATAATGGTCATTCATCACAGCTTGGGTAAAGGGGCGAGTCGCCCGTTCCCGCCTTCCGCGCACCTCCTGTCTGTGGTACCTCCTAGCTGAGACACGAGAGTGGGATCTGTTATGCTCCCGAGGATGCCTAGGATGTTACATGTCCTCGTCGTCAGTCTCAGAGAGAGAATCACTGTCATAACCCTGTGGGTGAGAATCATCTGTGGAGTCGCTGTCAATCCGTTGAGGAGGGGACACTCTTGTGTAGGTTTGGTCAGCAGTCCTCCTGTTTCTGCGTGACGCTCCTCGAGGGCTTCTATAAGGACTAGTATGGTGACTTCCCGTCCTCCCCGAGCTTCTACAAGGGCTAGTTCGACGACTACCCATCCTCCCTAAAGTTCTATGCAGGCTGGATCGGCGTCCATCGGCCCTCCACTCTGCTGGTAATGGCTGATTCACTAGAGGAACGAAAGGAGTCTATGGGTGTTGAGAGTTCAGAAACTCCTGCCATGCTTACCCCGTAAAGGCATTGGGCTGATCTGTCAAAGTCACACCGCGGAAAGGATCCACGGAGGTTCCAATAATAGTAGTGTGGTGCCCTACTGGAATTGGTGGCAATGTCGCAGGTAGCGGGTACTGAACTGAAGCTGAATATCCTTTCTGGACGAAATATCGGGGTTGTGCTGCAACCGATGCCCACTGCTAACGATTAGCCGCAGAGAGTTGAGTGAAGCCATCCAGGAACAGATTGGTAAGTTGTCGGAACTCTTCTTTGGTAGGGGGGCTCTTCCCCCACCAGAGGGGGATTCTCCACGCTGTGGAGATCCCCATCGCCCTATTAGGTCATGCGCGACTCTTCTTCCCACGGGGGAGGAGGTGGCTGAATTCTTTACCTTGCGAACTGCTGCTCTGCGGTCACATGGCCGGTAGCGGCTGGAGCAGTACCCGGTACAACAGAGTCTCTGATCTGGAGCGGGGGCAACCCCGTATTGGATGCTACCTCTCAAATCTGGAGAGATGGTAGCGCATTCGATGCGGTAACCCTCTTGCCTCGAGTATCGGCATTACGAAGGGTGTAGGTAAACATGATTTCTTGTCTTGTTGTTTCCCACAGACGGCGCCAAAATGTTAACAAGGCTTCCTGTTGTTGCTGACGTGGAAAACTACTAACTGCTACGTGGTAGACACCTGTACGTCTACTGCACAAGTAGCAACTCTACGTTAGACGGCCCCAAGGAAGGTATCTCGGGAAGACCTCTTCGACGATCAAGTCAGATCTTTTCCAAGTGATGGAATTTAAATGCAAGAGCAAGAGAGTTTTAAGCTATCAGAGTTCGTACCTGAATAAAGGAGCCAGGGGCTCTATTTATAGAGTTCAAAGGAGGCATCCGTGAAATGACCACTTCGCCCTTGACATATGCTAAGGAACATTCCGGAATATCCTCAAAATGCCCTTGGGCTCGTCCCGTTTTTATGGACTTGGGTCGGACTGTCACCCGACCCAACTTCATGTGATGGCTATTCACCCCGACAGATTTATCCGGTATGAACGATGCATCTCCGTGAGGTGAATACCCTCGAGCATCCTGACCCCCGCGAATACCCAGGGCCTCACGGCAACTAGCACAACACAGATGATCCACAGACGACCCCTCAAGTGTTGCCCGGACGCGAGGACTGGGCGAGGAGGGTGCTGGCCGGCCTATTAGATCGGCCTTAGGTGTTAATGCAGCTAGCTGGTCAGCTTGACCGGCCAAGAGGAAGAGATGAGAGTTGGCCGGTCTAAGAGACCAGCCTTGGAGGGGTGTCCGAGACATGAAGCGAAGGCCAAGACTGATCACTGACCGGTCTTGCTACACCCCGTGGCTGGTTGTGCATGGATGTGAGGAGGTGGCCGACACTCTTGTCCGACCATGCATGGTAAAGGAGAACTGCTGGTCGATCGGCCATGCATGGTGAAGGAGAAGAGTCGTTGGCCGGTCGGCCATGAATGGAGAAAAAAGGAGTTGTTGGTCGGTCGGCTACGAATAAAGAAAGAGGAGCTGCTGGCCGGTCAACCATGAATGGAGAAAGAGGAGTTGTTGGCCGGTCATCCATGGAGGGAGGTGAAGGTGATTCGGACGACAGAAATGCACGGGGGACGTGTGCATGGACGTGTGCATGGTCGTTCCATGCATGGCCATGCACACGTGGGGGAGCTGTCCGGCCATTGTTCGGTCCTGAGGTTTCTGGCCGATCGGTGACTGGCCTCGGGTGTCGGGAATCGATCGGCCGGCTTTGTCAAAACCCGATCTCTCTCGTGTACGCGGTCGAAACTCGTGTGTGTCTCCCATAAATTTGCGTTATTAAGTTGGTATACGTCACGCATCTACATGGCGGTGGATTGATCTACCTGTCTCCGCGTGTCCCGGTATCTGCCATGTGCGTGGTGTATTTTTTCGGGTATAACAACGATGGTGGTGGTCTGCAATGGCAGCCATGGCGGCACACTACTCATCTTCCATCATCTTCTTCCACCATCGCAGGCAACGATGGACGGCGACGCGAAAACAAGTGACAATGGTGGACGGCGGCGCGACGACAGCTTAGGCAGGCGACAATAGTGGATGACGATAGTGGTCGGTGGCGACTTGGGCAGAAGTCAGGCGGCGGCTAATGGAGGGGGTGGAGATTAGATCTAGGGTTTGGAATTTGGGTGGATAGATCTAGGATTTTTTTTAGGTTCCTTTAATCTAAGCCATTCATTTTATGAATGATCCTACGGTTGTGGTATGTTGTCCCTATTGTTGGCTTTATTGTTGGCCATATATATATATATGTATTCGGTCCGGTTCGGTTCAAACCACGGTTTGGAAAAAAATAGTAACCGAACTGAATATATCGGTTCTTAATTTTTTAGAACCAGAACCGGACTATAATTAAACCATAGAACCAATCCAAAAAGCACGGTTCGGTCCGGGTTATGGTGTGTTGTCCCTATTGTTGGCTTTATTGTTGGTCGTATATTCGGTCTGGTACGGTTCGAACCACGGTTTGGAAAAAAAATAGTAACTGAACCGAATATATCGATTTTTAATTTTTTAGAACTAGAACCGGACTATAATTAAACCATAGAACCAATCCAAAAGCACGGTTTGGTCCGGTTCGGTTCGGTTCGATTCCCCGATTTTTGGATTTTTTTTGACACCCCTAGTATGCAGACTGCTGATTATAAGAAGGTTTTGAAATAACTCATATCTAGAGAGATAGTTAAGAAGACAATTGAGGAGGATTTCGCACCACAGACTGGTGGTGGTGATTAGGGTTTGTTTGTGCGCAGTAGACAGAAGTTTGACCACAGCAGCCGCAGGGATGGCAGTGGCAGTGGAAATAGACGCTCCATTTCTAGACCTCGTGATATGAGCAGAGTTCGGTGCCATTACTGCAAACAGTTTGGGCATATGAAATTTGAGTGTCCTAAGCTTGATGAGAGGAGCGGTGGTGACAAAAAGGGGAATAGAGTTTAGACTGAAGATGATGAGAAACATGAGAAGCAGGGTAATTTGGCCATTGTTGACGGTTCTGACAGTGATGCAAATTCGATTGTTGCTACCCAGGGATCCGATGTTGCTGATTGTCGATCCAGTTGGATTCTTGACTCGGGGTGTTCCTTCCATATGTCTCCCCGTCGGGATTGGTTTGTTTCCTATTGGGTTATGCCGAATAGAATTTTTGTTCATTTGGGTGATGATTTAGTCTGTAGGGTTGTTAAGGTGGGAACAATTCGGGTTAGGATGTTTGATGAATCAGTTTTGATGTTGCAGGGAGTTCTTCATGTGCCTAGATTAAAGAAGAATATGTTTTCTTTGGGTATTTTTTATATTGATGGTTATGGTCAGTCTATTCGTGGTGGTTCTCTCCGCATGTCATTTGGATGTCGTATTGTGTTAAAGGGTCGTAAGATCCGTGATTTGTTTCATTCGGTGGGCAGTAGTGTGGTTGGTTCAGGTGCATCTTTGACATCATTCTCAGCTTGTTCCACTTCAGGTAGAGTTTGGCGTGTTGTTTCGGGTTTGAGGAAACGAGTACAGTTTGAGGGGGAGTCAGGTCCAGTAAATTCTTCCACAGTTGGGGCAGATCAGCTAGCATTGTCTGCAGTTCAATCAGCTCATTCCGTTTCAGCTCGTATTGCTCTGACTGGAGAGCGAGTCACTAGATTTGACGGTACGTCTTTGAGACCCAGACCCCGGTTTGGTTCGACCATTTTGGCATACATCTTGGCCTATTGGATCCGGATCAGTTTTGAAGTCCGGGGTTGGTGGTGGTCGTGGTTTGATGCGTGACTCTTGTTTTAGTGCGTTTGGTTTTGGTGCTTCAGGTTTGGCGGTCTCTGATTTCGCTCGGTTGTCGAGTGTTGCAGAGAGGTTTCATTTGGCGTGATTTGTTTCTGCTGGGGAATTTTGACAGCTTTGGCAACTTTTTGGATTTTGATTATTTACTGTCCTTTTGTTTTGTTTTTTGCTTTGCTTTGGCGTTTTGTTTTTTGTTTGACCCCATTTGGCATTTGTGAGTCGTTTGTTCTTGTAGGCTCATTTGTGGTGGGGGCTTTTGTGAGCCGTAGTGCTCGTTTGTGGCAGTTGTCTCTTGATTTTGGTTGATGTCTTTGGCTTTGTTTTGGTTCAGGAGTTTTGTGTGTGAGATTTTTTGTTAAGGTGGAGATTTGTTGAATTTGTGGTCCAAAACTCACTTCTGGATGATTTTGGTGTTCACATGGACGTTCGTTCCGTGGTGAGCACGAATGTCCGAGATTGTCTCAATCCGCCTTTGGATTAAGGACCGGACGTCCGTGCGGACGTCTGAGATTGTCTCAGTCCGCTTTTGGCTCAAGGATTGGACATCCGTGGGTTTGGACCGGATGTACGATCGACGAATATTCAGGCGCAGAAGATATTTTTCTAAAAAATATAATGTTTTGAGTAGTATTTAAAGCTATTTTGTTTAAGCCTTTTGTAACGACACTTTGATTGACGACTCCTCCACTTGATTTGGTGCCGAAGATATCCAGAGACTCAGTTTAGATCCAGGAGAACGATTGGAGGCTGTTTGGTACGGGATTCTCGCCGTCCGTTTGTTCTTCTCCGTTAGTTAGGGCTTTCTATCCCTTTTGTTCTTTGTTTGTGATTTATCAAATCTTGTAAAGGTTTCACCTTTGGCATTTTAGTAGTTCCTTTTGGTTGTCATATTGTGCAATCGCACTCTTTTGTTAATGGATCTATTATTTTGTCGTCGTTTATTTGGTTTATCTGTTTGTTTACTTCCACTGATTTGTGTTTCCGTTGCGTGGGTGGCACAATATTCGCGTTGTGCTCCTGCCTCCTGCCTCAAACCATAAGACCATCTCCAATGGAAAAACCATGAAATGAGTTTTTTTTCATTAACGTGTCTGACACATCATATATTCCATTTTATCTCTTCACTTTTAACCATAAATAAAATTCTGATCTCCAATGGAAGAACCAATAAAATAAGTTTAATCTCTTCTCTTTCATCTTTTCACTTATCCACACCACATATTTTTAAAAATCTATATTATTTGCATTTTTAATTTTTGAATAATATTTTATGAACTCAATAAATAGTTTAGAAGCAAAATATTTTCAGCTAATATTTTTTAATTTGAGAATTATTTTTCAATTCAATAAAAACTTACTCAAATTCGAATAATTTTAATTGAAAGTGGGTAAACATTAAGAAAAAAATTAAATTGAGAAATATTAATTAATTCAAAATATATTAAATTAAGAGAAAATTATCAAAACTTAGTTTTCTTTTATACTCACAAAGTTTTAAAAACTCTTTTCTAACCACTTTAAAAATTTGGTTGATAAAAGTACTCTTTACCGTATAAAAACTCTTCTACAACCCCCTCTCTCACACAAATCATCATCTTCTCCCCTCTACTATCCATCACCCCCGACCAGCGAACCCGTCGACCAGCAGCGCATCACCGTCGACCATCAACACACCACCACCAAGCCTCTGCCCAGCCTTCAGCCGCAACCACCACCATCAACACCCAACGCCCATCCATCCGGAGCTGACGGTAAAGGAGGTCGCCGGCCAGGAAGAACACCGCCACTAGTGAACGAGACCACCATCATCGTTGTGCCCAGCAGATCCATCACTGTCATCGTCGTGCCCAACAAATCTGAAGCTCGTCGCTAATTTATATATATATATACGGGGAGGATATTTTGACACATCCAATTACACATTCAATTACACTGAATATTTGCCATTGGATTTACCCCTTTGAACGGCCCAAATGTCC
>JAOWBR010188633.1:0-10252 GCA_028571145.1 Dionaea muscipula | reverse complement strand
GCAACCTCTTGGGTTTGCTACTCAGGGGGGGGGGGGGGGTCTGACTATGTTTGTAAGTTGAAAAAATCTTTGTATGGCTTGAAACAGTCTTTCAGAGCTTGGTTTGGGAGGTTTAGTTTGGTTGTGTTGTAGTTTTGTTTGCGGAGGTCGGCAAATGATCACTCAGTTTTCTATAAATACTCTGACGATGGGTGTATCCTTGTGATTGTCTATGTGGATGACATTGTGATCACTGATGATGATGATGCAGGGATTGTGATCTTGAAGGCTTTTTTGCAGACATAATTTCAAACTAAAGACCTTGAAGAGTTAGAGTATTTTCTTGGCATCGAGGTTGCTCGTTGCAAGCGTGGGATTTTCTTATCTCAACGCAAATATGCTTTTAATTTGCTTCGGGACACTGGTATGATGGGTGTGAAGCCAAGTGATACTCCTATGCTTCCCGGGGTGAAGCTTGCACCTGAAGAAGGTGAGGCATACGATGATCCAGACAGATATAGGCGGTTGGTGGGTAAGCTAAATTATCTTGCTATCACCCGTCCAGATATTGCTTTTTTCCGAGTGTTGTGAGTCGGTTTATGTCCGATCCTCGAGCTTCTCATTGGGAAGCTGCATTGCACATTCTCAGATATATCAAGGGACATCCCAGTTGAGGCTTGTTAAATAGTGATCATGGGCATCGTCGGATAGAGGGATTTTCTGATACTGATTGGGCAGGTTCACCTTTTAAGAGGAAGTTCACGATTGGCTATTGTGTGTTTGTGGGTGGAAATCTAGTCTCATGGAAGAGTAAGAAGCAGCTGGTTGTTGCCCGTTCCAGTGCGGAATCAGAGTATCGTGCCCTTACACATTTGATTAGTATGTCACCTTTCTTCGACAGTTACTTGATGAGCTGTAGTATCCAACTACTCGACTTACTCAGTTATGATGTCACAATTTGTCTGCCATCCATATTGCGTCAAACCCAATATTCCATGTGAGGACAAAGCACATTGACGTCGATTGTCATTTTGTACGAGAAAAATTCCAAGAAGATGATATTAGGTTGAACCATGTGAAGATCACAGATCAGCTTGTCGATATTTTTATCAAGTCTTTAGCAAGGAGTCGAGTTGAGTTTTTTTGTAACAAGTTGGGGCATGATTAATATCTATTCTCTAGCTTGAGGGGGTATTTTATCGATTACGAGTCTTGATCCATTAGGGATATTATGGGTATTTTATCCTTATAGTATATTAACCCTTGGTTGTCATTGAATGAAGATAAGACTTCTCATTATTTCACTAGATATTTGTTATGCTCTCTATCGTGACGTGGAGAGTGAGACTTTCCAGGTGGAGATCTGGACATACTCTCATTTCTTCGGACAATAATAGGAGGGTTATCATATGTTTTGATACCTGATTAAATTGAGAGGTGTTTCATCTCTTAAAGTGAGATTCATATCGATATGTTAGTCTAGAAAACTTCATTCTGGGAAATTTCTTATACATCTTGGGAGGATATTCTGATGAACTCCCCTTTTCATATTCAATTGGAACTCCAGCTTTTAATTTTAAAGGAAACCAAATGGGTTTTATTCCTTTCAGTTTTCTGACTTCTTGTTCCAGAACACGGTTTTCTTTCTGAAGAAATTTTCTTTTCTCTACTTCAGTTTGTAAAATGAAGTTACTTTCATCAAGCTCACAATTAAGTGACAAGTTCTTGCTTTCCAACTTGGTGAGTTCATTTAGCATGTTATCAAAACCCATTTTATGCATGTCATTTTAATTCTTCAACTGAGTGATTCTACGTTTGTATCTTTGAAATTTATCAACAAGTTGATTAACCATATTATTCATAGATTCCTCATTATCAGTATCAGAATCATGAGCTTCGTCAGAACTTACCTCGGAGTTTGCCATAAGGCAGATTTATTTGTCTGTGGTGGAACATTCTGAATCGCTCCGGTTTGCAAGATAGGTTCTTTCTCTTTTTTACTTTCCTCTGTATCTTGCGGTTGGACATTCATCTTGCATGTGATCTGGTTTCTTGCAGCCAAAACCGATAATTTCATTATCCTTTGAGTAACTTTTCTTTCTTTCAAAGTTAGCATTTTTCTTTCTTTTGAAAAATTTCTTCATTCTTCTTGTTAGCATAGCAATTTCTTCATCGTCATCATCACTTGTCTGGTTTGCTTCAATGATTCCTTTAAGAGCTATACACTCTTTGGGTTTGGTTTCTTTATTACTGTCCATATTTTACATAGCAAGCTCATGAACACTTAGCTTTCCTGTAAGTTGTTCAATACTCATAGTACTCAAATCGCTAGCTTCCTCAATGGTGGCTTTCAAATGACACCATGATTTAAGTAGTGCTCTCAAAATTCTAACACATTTTTCTTCTTCAGTAAGAGTTCTTCCAAAAAAAAAAAAAAAAAAAGATAATTAGTCAATTTTGTAAATCTAGCACTTATCTTGGCAATGTTTTCATCAGATTTCATTTTAAACATTTCAAACTCACGCACAAGAATATTAAGTCTGAATTTCTTGATTTGATCAGTTTCTTCATGAGCTATTTTCTACTTTTGCCACATATCATATGCAGGAACACATGTTTTTAGTTTTTCATACTCTTCTACATCCATTGCACAAATAAATGCGTTTTTAGCTTTGGCATTAGCTTGAACTAGTTTCTTTCCTACAACCGAATAAGTACTTCATGGTTTAGGTGATGGTGTTCCATCATCATCAGGAGTTGTAGGTGGAACAAAAGCATTTATCACAACATCATACATATCAAGATCATTAGCTTCCATCCAAATGAGCATTTTATTGCTCCAATAGTTGTAGTTCGTGCCATCAAAGAATGGTGGCTTAGATGTGGACTGCCCTTCTCTTGTTATGATCGCTAGCTTAGGATTTAATGAAAAATCCATAGGATAAAGCTAAGCTATGATACCAATTGTTGACCCAGAATGGACCCAGAGGGGAGGAGTGAATTGAGATGTTCAAGTTTCAATACAAACTTAAACTCTCTTTCAAGTCAATCGGAAATCACCACAATGTTTCAAAATAGATAATCAAAATTAGTTTTTGCGTCGCGAAAACAATGTATCGAAACAACAGTAAAGAGATAGGGATAGAGATTGACACCGTGATATATACTGGTTCAGCCTAAGCTTACGTCCAGTCCCCGATGTCTTAAGATCGAGCTTGAGTCCTATAGTTTGAAACTCTTGCCTTAACAGTGACAAGAAAACTATGCTCACTCTTTCGTTTTTACCTAACCCTTTAGTAGTTTGCTAAGAATACAAACTCTAGACAAGTTGCTTACCACACTCACAGTGCTCACTCTCTTGATTTGTTTTGGGTAATAAAGAGATTTTCCTTAGTTAACCCTTGCAAACCACAAATTTAAACGTTTAGGAGTTAGAAGTAATTCAACAGCAATGGAGGGTTTTAAAGGCTTCTTTGGCTTGAGTATAATATCATGTGTGTGTCTTCTTAGTGATGCTTGTGATACTTATATTCAACTCTGGAAGATCCGGAAGTATTTGACCTGTAGATGGAGTAAGTATAGAATTAAAGAGCTCAAATGTTCGATTGCTCAAAGGGATACATATATAGTACAAGACATAATACCAAAAGTATCCTTGTCTAAAATACCCTTATTTAACAACACTCTCCCTCAAGTTGGAGCATAGATATTTATCATGCCCAATTTTTTACATATGTAATTAACCCGATTTTCTGAAAGTGATTTAGTAAGGATATCACTAAGAAGTTCATTAGTCTTCACATATTTTAACTCGATGTCTCCAACTTATAACTTCTCTCTCACAAAGTGGCAATCTACCTCGATATGCTTAGTCCGCTCATGAAAGACTGGATTGGATGCAATATGAATGGCAGCCTTGTTATCACACCATATCTGAGTAGGTCGAAGGACTGAATATCCAACTCATCAAGTAAATGTCGAAGAAATGTGACATTACTAGTCAAATGAGCAAATGCAGAATACTCTGACTCGGCATTAGATCGGGCAACAACTAGTTGTTTCTTACTCTTCCATGAGACTAAATTTCCACTAACAAAAACACAATAACCAGTAGTAGATCTTCGGTCAGACGGTGAATCTGCCCAATCTGCATCTGAAAGCCCTTCTATACGACAATGTCCATGATCGCTATACAACAAACAACGACTGGGTATCCCTTGATATACTTAAGAATATGCAATGCTGCTTCCCAATGGGGATTGGAGGTCAGACATAAACTAACTCACAACGCTCACAGAGAATGTAATATCTTGACCAGTAATGGTGAGATAATTCAGCTTTCCTACAAACCGTCTGTATCTCTCTAAGTCATCAACCACTGCACCTTCTTCAGGTGCAAGCTTCACTCCAGGAAGTATGGGAGTGTCACTGGGTTTTACACCCATCATGTCTGTATCTCGAAGCAGATCAAGCGCATACTTGCGTTGAGATAGAAAGATATCATGCTTGCAGCTAGCCACCTCAACTTCCAGAAAATACTTCAACGGTCCAAGATCCTTTGTTTGAAAATGGCTCCGAAAGAATTGCTTCAGAGAAGTAATCCCTATACTATCATTCTCAGTAACAATGATATCATCCACATAGACCACTAAGAAGATAGTGCCAACACTAGAATGTGTGTAGAAGACTGAGTGATCCTTTGCCGATCTCTGCATGCCAAACTCCAAGACTACATAGCTGAATCTCCCAAACCAGGCTCGGGGAGATTACTTTAAATCATATAAAGACTTTTTCAATCAGCAAACATATCCAGACTTCCTCTGAGCAACAAATCCGGGAGGTTGCTTCAAATATACTTCCTCCTATAAAGCACCATATGAAGAAATGCATTCTTGACATCAAGCTGATGCAACGGTCAAGTGCAAGAGGTGGCCAACGAAATGAGAAGCTGAACGGATATCATCTTGGCAACCGGAGAAAAGGTGTCAGTATAGTCAATACCATAAACTTGTGCATATCCTTTGGCCGTCAAGCGGGCCTTAAGATGGGCCACAGAGCCATCGGGGTGAACCTTGATCGTATAAATTCATTTATAGCCAATAGATGTCTTGCCCGGAGGTAAAGGAAGTAGATCCCATGTCTGATTGGCCTCAAGGATATCCATCTCCTCAACCATAGCCTACTTCCAACCATGGGAAGAAAGAGCCTCAGACAACGACCGAGGAATGGAAATGGAGTCAAGAGCAGAGATGAAAGTCCGCAACTTAGGTGACACTCCAGCATAAGAGATATGAGCAGCCATGGGATACGTAGTACAACTACGCTGACCCTTGCGCAGGACAATAGGAACATCCAAATCTGAGGATGAAGAATCATGTGAAGAATCTATGGGAGGCTCAGGAGCAGGAGTGGGTACAGGAGAATCGATGAGAGGCTCAGGGACAGCAGCAGAACCCCAAGAAATCACAGGATGATGACTGTGAGTATAAATCTGAAGAGACAAAGAAACTGGTTGATCATATGAAGAGGGATGAAGAAATTGATGGAGAAGCTGGTGGAGGAACTGGTGCAACCGGAATCAACTCATAGACAAGAATATCATCCATGAACAAAGAGTGATGGTGCTCTAGGCGAAGAAGAGAAAAAAGTAAAAGGTGTGGCCTTATCAAACACAAAGATCGTCAGAGATGCAAAAATGTCGTAAATCAGGAGAATAACATCGATATCCTTTCTATGTGTAGCCCAGAAAGATACAACGTAGGGACCTAGGATCAAGCTTTGAAGGACTAGGTCGAACGTCTCGTATATAACATGTACACCCGAAGAGCCGCAGGGGTAATGGATGCAGAGGCTAATGAGGGAATAACACTTGGTAGGGGATCCTCCTGAAGAACAGACGGCGGCATTTGATTTATCAAATACACAGCAGTCAAGACTGCTTGACTCCAGAATAGCTTAGGCGCCCTAGTCTGAAACATAAAGAGCGCGAGTGACCTCCAACAAATGACGGTTCATGCGCTCCGCAACCCCATTCTGAGGCGGGGTGTCGGGAGAAGAAGACTGATGAATAATATCATGCTGAGTCATGAAAGCTGTAAACTGAGATGAGAAATACTCACGAACATTATCATTTCGAAGCATACGAATAAGAAGAGAGAACTGAGCATGAATCTCGACACAAAGGGCGGAGAGGACAGAAACTAGTTCATCACGAGATCACAACAAGTATAGCCAGGTCATACGGGAATGATCATTCACAAAGGTCACAAAATAACGGAAGTCTACACGAGACTGGACTGGACACGGTCCCCAGATATCGGAATGCACCAACTCAAACGATGCAGAAACCCGTCTATCACTCCGAGGCAAATATGTGACTCTATGGTGCTTGGCAAATTGGCAAGACTCACAAAATAACTAGGACACAGATCGAGCCTCGGGGCTTAGTCTCTTAAGGTTGGAAAGAGACGAGTGACCCAGGCGATTATGAAGTTTAATAATAGGGGGGGGGGGGATCCTGAACAAGCCAAACTGGAGGAATCATCCAATGTATAAAGTCCCTCTGAGGTACGACGACCTCTACCAAGAAGGGTCCCGGTCGAAAGATCCTGAATCTCACAATAGCGAGCCCAAAATAGAACATGACAATGATGAGCCCTAGCTAATGCACTAACAGATAATAGATTGAAGGGAATATCAGGTAATTATAGAACTGAAGAAATGGTCAGGGTCGGAGTAAGTGGAACCGTCCCTACTCCTTTAATTGATACATAAGATCCATCTACAACACGTACATCAGGATATAAGGAAGTAGTAGAATACTCATGCAATAGACGGAAAGAGCCAGTCATGTGATTGGATATTCTTGAATCAATAATCTAATCTCGAGAAGAAACAGACACATATACAGCTGACTGACCAGATGGAATAGACTAAACGAAAGTGGCTGATGAAGGAGCAAACTGAGAAGAGACCTGCTGAACCTGATCCATGCCACTTGGAACAATAGGAGAATGACCATGTATCTTCCAACACCTTCGACGGACGTGACCCATAGTGCCATAATGCCAAAACATAATATCTTGATCACTGACGAAAGGAGGCATTTCTCAATCCAAAGAAATGAATCACATAAGCAACGAGAGTTAAGAACAATCAATATAGCAATTAAAGGAATTGAATTAGAGAACACATTAAGTGCAAAAGTATAATGAAGCCCATAGGATTCCAACAAGCATAGGAGCATGCTCTCAATCACAAGGATGAGCATCCAACAACACCAATACTCAAAGATAGAGGGCAGCAGCAAGACACAACTGTGGGCATTGGCATATACATTCTCAAACTAACACATATCATCAAAGAAGCTTGAATAACTCAAACATGGAAGAGAATCAGCCAATCCAGTAGAAGAGAGGATGAATGAGCAGCAGGAGGAGAACATTCTGCCCGAAGAAAGTGTCGCCGACGCCGGTGGCAGCGCATGGATCTCATGGGTGGCGTGGATCTCACGAGTTGGTCGTGTGCTACTGCTAGCCGTTGGCGTGTCGCCTGCTGGCGGGTCCACTACCACGGTGGTCGCCGGTGCTTGGGCTGTATTGGGCAGTCGCCAGTTGGTCCTAAATGTTGGTGGTGTGGTGGTGGTGAGTTGGTCAAGGTAGGTGGCTAGGGTTTTGACTGGTGGTGGTGGTGTGGCACTGTGGCTGCAGCTTATAGCGCTGATACCATGTTGATTGAGTGAAGAGAAGAATTCTCATTAAACTTAATTACTCAAGGGGATATATATAGGAAGGGTTAGAAAAACAAAAGTGATGACAAATATGGGGACAATAGCTCATAGCCATAGGATTGAGAATTGAATGGAAGATCAAGATTGAAAGATTCAAAAATACATCCCACTGCACCGCGCCGTGCCGCTCATTTTCAAAAATTCATTCTCACATCTCACATCTGCTCTGATTCATTCTCTCCACTGCACAACGCCACTCCACCGTGCACGTCGGTCGGAGACGAAGATGAAGGGAGTTGAAGTCCACTGACTCTTTTTGAACGAAGATGAAGAGGAAAATGAAGGCACAAGGGGGATTCGTAGACGAAGAAACCCTAGATTAGGATGACGTGGACGAACGAATGGACAACAAGAGGTGAAGATGTGTGAAGTTTGAGACAATGTATTAATACAATTATTTAGATTTTAGGCAGAATTGTGATGTGAATTGCTATCAATGTATGAGCTGTCTGGAAGTTGTTACGAGCCAATGTGTGTTTTCCAATTCGTAGTTATGAATTGTTATTGAGTTGCAACTTGCTGGATAGGTCAGTTCCTACTTGTCGGATAGGTTTGTTCAAACTTGTCCCTTCCATATAGGTTTAATAGAGTCTGTCGGATAGGTCAATTCCTACTTGCCTGATAGGTCTAATTCAACATGTCGGATATGTCGAATTAAACTTGCTGGATAGGTCTAATTCAACATGCCTGATAGGTCTAATTCAACTTGCCGGATAGGTCTAATTCAACTTGCCGGATATGTCTAATTCAACATGCCGGATAGGTCAAATCCAGTCTGTCGGATAGGTCTAATTTAACATGCCGGATAGGTCAAATTCAATCTGCCTGATAGGTCTATTTCAACATGCCGGATAGGTTTTCTATTTGCCGGAATGGTCCAATATAGTTTGCCGTATAGTTCAAATTTAATCTGCCGAATAGGGCAAATCGAACTTGTTGTATAGTTCAAATTTATTATGCTGGATAGGTCAATTAGAGAATGCCGGATAGTTCAAATTAATCTTGCCGAATAGGATAACCTATAACAGAACACATATTTCACAACACAGATTCCACAGCTCATATCAACAATCACCCTATATAATTTCATGATTGAACACATATGTGGCACGTTGAAGGAAATCAACATTTTTATATAGACAAACTACATTAATATATACAAGTTTCATCATTCAATTGCTTCACTATTACAAAATATCTGTAAGGAAATGGTTTGACGAACTAGTGGAATACCAGACTGTCTTACATGGTTTTTGATTGGCAAACCTTCAAGAATATGGGTGACAAACATCAAGCTCTAAACTCCACAACCACTGCCATCCTTTTGTTGGCCAACTTCTTCCGGTGGAACTCGGATTGCCGTAAATCCATCTGTCTTTGTCGGTTTCTTCGCAAGTGGAAAATACCCACTTTGAGCAAGCAAGATAGGGAGGAGTTGTGCCATACCTTTAAATTGATTCTCCCTATATGTTGGATTGTCTGGAGTCAAATGCGCTAAAGAGTCCAATATATCTATGATCTAGAACTCTAAATCAATTCGCACCAAAACTCAATGTGATTCAGATACGTGACATATTACTATGACCTATATTATATAAATCAAAAGTCATATATTTCGGCAATTTTCACAAAAAACTATTTAAGTACGAACAAAATATAAGCGTAATAAAAAAACAAATATATATTTAAAACAACTCACATAGTGTACATCCCACCACGGTTGTACTTCCTCCTCCTTCTTGTTCTCCTTGTCCTTGTCCTGCTCTTTCTCCTCCTGCTAGTGCAGAGGTTCATTACATATGTTAATTAAGTAATTACATATGTTAAATCCAATTAAAATCCTTAAGACATTCATTACATGATCATCATCATCCTCATGCGCAGCTGCATTCTCATGTATAGGATCATCCATATTAGCATCAACATCAGGATGATTTGATTGCATATGCTCTGAGTCATCCTCCTATTGAAATAAGTTGATAGTTAACCAAATGATCACACATTCAGTAATTCAATAAATAATTAATTACATATGGTAAATCAAAATAAAATTTATGAAACAAGAGGAAGGGTTATATACCTTCTCGTGCGGAATAACTCTACCACTAACGAATTTGTGGAGTAGATTGTCATATTGTCGCTCCACGGCTTGTTCCATAGCCCGTTGAATGTCATCTCTCAAAGTTTTTATTTCTCGCCTTATAGCGACATTGATTTCCTGCCGGACAATAGCATTTATGTCCTTGCGCGAATATAGCTCTTGTGGTTGCTTTGATTGCTTCTCTGGGAGCTTAGATTTGTCGATGAAGTCCTACATTCAATGCACTTAAATAAGTAATTGTTCAATTGAAAGTATATTTAGAATGAACTTAAACTACCTTCATGGCGGGCATGTCGCGGTGAATCGCCTCAGATTGCTTCTCTGTGTGCTTAGATTTGTCGGTGGATTCCTACATTCAATACATTTAATTAAGTAATCGTTCA
>JAOWBR010188622.1:0-10252 GCA_028571145.1 Dionaea muscipula | reverse complement strand
AGAAATACAACGTACATCATAAGGTGGCGACACCTTATCATCCTCAAACAAGTGGGCAAGTGGAGATCTCTAGCAGAGAGATCAAGCAAATTCTGGAGAAGACTGTAAACTCCAGTAGAAAAGACTGGGCGACTAAGCTAGATGATGCTTTATGGGCATACAGGACTACATTTAAAACCCCTATTGGTATGTCTCCTTATCGCCTAGTCTTTGGCAAAGCCTGCCATCTCCCCGTCGAGCTTGAGCACAGGGCATACTAGGCCCTCAAATTTTTTAACTTTGATAACAAGGCGACGGGTGAGAATAGGTTGAACCGCTCCACAAGTTGGAAGAAAGTAGGTACTTAGCATATGAAAATGCTAAGTTGTACAAAGAGCACACAAAAAGTGTGCATGATCGAATTTTAGCAAGAAGGGCATTTGAGCCTGGACAACTCGTTTTGTTATTTAACTCTCATCTCAAGTTGTTTCCAGGAAAGCTAAAGAGTAAATGGACTGACCCATACACTGTTATAGAGGTTTATTCCTATGGCGCCGTTGAAATTCAAGATGATACTGGGAAGTACATAGTGAACAGTCATCGCCTCAAACCCTACATCGCTGGCAAGCCAATTGAAACAAGTAAAAAGATCCATCCCCTAAGCAGTATGACTGAGAAGATTCGAAGAAGTCTAGGTTAAAGTACTCTAAACTAAGCGCCATATAGGGGGCAACCCATACTCCTTTCCTTTATCTTTTTATTTTTCATCATCTACTTTTTATTTTTTCTGATTATTTTTCCTTTTTTTCTTTTAGAGCTTTGCTGTTTTTATTTTCAGGAACACAGAGGAAGCTTTAACTCAAGGGAATTAAGCCTGGAAGAGGCCAGGGCGTCGCCTTACACCAATGGCGATTCCTTATTCCATGGCGACGCCATATACCTGTGGCGACCATATACCCTGCCGCCACCTATGTCTCCTGACTGTGTGGAATACAAGTATCAATCATAGAGACATGCAAGCATTCAGAGAATTCAAGCAAGCATTGCAATCATATCCCTTCATAGCCGTGGAATCAGTTCTGATCACCTCCAAGGTTAATTCCGCGGAAGTCGGCTAGCGATCTTAAGGATCGATCCTGCCTCACTGTTGATTCATAGTACTTGAGTTGGTTGTTGAGTGGCACTTGTCATGGGGGAATTGCACTTGAGAATCGCACTTTACATTATAGCAATTTACATTTCCAGCTTTTACATTTCTTTGCAAACCACTTAAATTAATCACTTCACTAAAATTAAGAGTTTCAGAATTGATACACATTGTTACGGATAATTCCCTGAGAATCGATATTTTTATTACTACCAACGAGGCAGTATACTTGCTGTTTTGCACCTCCGTTCGGTCAAGTTTTTAGCTTCGTTGCAAGGCATTCAAGCAAGAAACTGAAGCATTCAAGCAAGTGAAGGAAATGCAATTGAAAGCAATTAAAGTTAATTATAGAACCAAGTTTGAGAATGTTTTCAAAGCCGAATTGCAAATAATATTTCAAGGGAATTCAGAATCAACACTGTTGGAGGGGTTCTTCGCAGGCAGGAGGGCCATGAATCTTTGCACAGATCGCACAGCCATCATGAGGATCAGAGGTGGAAGCTGGAGCATCAATATCATCGCCAGCCTGGGCTTCCCATTCAAGGAGCCGCTCTAATGGAGGTCTTTCTGTTGATTGTCGTACTAGAAGGTACTCTTCAGGGAATGGTTTTTCTTCTGGAACCTCCAGGTCGACAGTCTTGGTAGTATCTAAGACATCAAGGACTTCAACTTTTTCAGCCTTGCCAATCACTGCTTCCGCCTGCATCTTGGCCAACTTGAACCCATAGTCATAGAAGTCATGGTAGATATCCCTGATGGCGTCATCATAATTTTTGCTCTTCACAAATTTGTCAATGGACAAACGCCTCGACATCAGCCATATATGCAGCTAGAGACTTCTTCAGCTCTTGGCGTTTAGCACGGTTGTACCTTATCAGTGCTTTCAGCTTGATTTCCTGCATCAAGTTATCCATTAATTGTTTCTGAAGCTTAGCATCAGCTTCTTTCAGGATCCTTGCCTCATCCTTCCTCATGGCTATGGTTTTTTTTTCTTTTTATTCTCCTCCTCCACTGCCTTGTTCTTCTTTTCAAGTGCCTCATATTTCTTCTTCAATTGTTTTACATCATCCACTAGTGAAGAAATAGTGGCATCCCTCTCCTTCAGAGCTAAGGTGGCAGACCCTGCCTTGCTCCTCTCATGGACTGCTTCATTGTGGGCTTGAGTGAAATTCTTCTCCATCGTAGTGAGCTGCCTTTTGCTGTGCTCAGCCTCAGCCTGAGCCTTCTTCTCCTTCTCCTCAGCACCCAGAGTCCTCTGCAGTGCATGCTCCAAAGTTTTCTCCATGGACTCCTTCAGGGCGTCGGAGGAAGCAATATAACCTTGCATATTCTTCTCTCTCTCTTCTCTCCTCCGCACCACTTCAGTCCAGAGGGTGTTGGCCTGCAAGACAAGTGTTAGTTCAAGAACAGCGATAGAGATTTTGATCAAATTCAAGTTGAAACTTTTCCCATACAGGATACCTTCACCACTGCTGACGTCATGAGTTGGCTAAGCTCAGCATCAGAAAGACCAGTGGCGACGTCCACATCCTTTACAGTCATGGTGCCGCGGGTCCACTCAGTCCTTAAAGCTTCTTTATTTTTTTTGTCTGTCCCGAGCTGGATCATAGTATGATGTGGCATGATTTTCCATCTGGGTGAATAGTATGAAAGTACTTGAGGAGGGAGTTGTTAAGCTGTCTCTGGATCTGTAGGTTGAAGTGTTGGCTGCAGCTGCAAGGAAGGCGGCAGTAAATTGCCTCTTGTTGTTTCTTGTATGGCCTTTCCTTTAGCTTTGGCCTTCTTCGCCTGCTCTTCAGCCTCATCCTGGCTCTGAGGTGCTACTATCAATTCTGTGCCTGTGGAGACGGTAGTCTCTTTCTTAGCTGTCGCCATCTCAGTGCCAGTCTCCACGGGAGCCCCATTTTTCTTCAACTTCCTCTCCTTCTTTTTCTTGGGGGGCTCATCATCTTTAGCCTCAACTGTGGCCAAATCCTTCACTGCCCCAGCTTCATCATCTGCAACTTCCAATGTGTCAAAAGATAATAACCATTTTTGCAGAATTTCATCTTCAATCAAAAGACGAGGATATTCAAGCTCACCTCCTTTCTCCTCTACTATATCCAAGGGTTTGCTGGTGGCGTCATCTGCTGGCGTCTCGGGCTCTCGCCCCACTGTAAAATCAATGATCTCATCAGCGCCGCCGCCACCAGCTCCATTCTTCGTTTGAGCCCTCGTCCTCTTTTTAGGGACTAAGGTAGTGGATTCTATACTTTTCTCCTCACCACCACTACTCACAGTGTGTGGTGGCAATGCCTCCTTCTTTTGGCCTCCTCGCCCCTTCATGATTTTATACTTAGGAGAACCAGACTTTGGTATTCCCAGGGCTAGGCAACACGTACTGATAATCGACAGGGAGTGGGAAAGCATCATTAAAATCTCCACGTCTGCGGCAGTTAAAACCGAAGTGGCCTCAGAAATATGCACCGCAGACGCATCAAATCCTTTAGAATGTGTGGCATTCCTTAGAGTCGCCATCACTGATGAGTAAGTTGAAATCAAAAACTGATTTTTAATATGCCCTAATCGATATTTTTTCTTTCTCAGGGTAATCACTAGAATTAGAAAAGCAGAGGATATAAATTAAAGGGCGAATGTTTACCTGATGATCGAAATCATAGTAGAAAGAAATTCGTTGCTCTGAATCGCCAAAGAAATCGCCTCCTGAATCGCCTTCTGAATCTCTTTTGCACTTAGGATTTCGAGTTCTGAATATCGCGTGAAGAAGCTGAAGTGTCGGGTCTCAAATTTATAAAGGAAGATGATGGGACACCGTTGTTTTAGCGAGAATTCAATTTGGAAGCCCAACGGACTTCGGGCCTATGACATTTAATACAGGTCCATATCCTCCATGCTGTGTTTTGTTTAAATAGACGTCGAGGCGACGCCGTTTTAAGTTGGGGGGAGGGACCTGACGCCACGGGGTATTTTGAACTTGACGCCATGGCATATTTTTTGGCACTGACGCCATAATTTTAAAATGTTGACTTAACGCCATGGTGTGTTTTTAACTGATTCAATGTTTCCTATGTTGTTTATTTGTTTTATTTTAATTAGTTTATTTTGTTTTAATTCCTTTATTTTTAGCATTTTGTTTTTCCTGATTTAACTTACTTAGTCTTGTGTTGTCATGAATATTTTTGCATTATATATTTTTGTAATTGTTCTTCTCCTTAATTTTGATTATACCAATTACACTTACGACCATGTTCAAGTTATGAAGTTAAGAGTGGTACATTTTACCTTCGCCATGTTAAGTTAGTCTTACAACCTTGTGAGGATTGAGCCTTTCAAATTTTTCCTTGAGTGATGATTCTTATTCCTCACTTAAATTTAGCTCATCATAAGCCTCTGCTTTGTACATGTAATCTCATGTTTTATTCCATATTAAAGGTGAGAATACTATCTGAAGGATCATTTAGCATAATACTTTACTTTTGGTTATTCCATGGACATGAAGTTAGACAATTCTTTAAAATTTTGAGCCTCTACCATTCTTCTTCCAAACACAATTTCCATCTAACCTATTTGAGCCTGATTGGAGAAAATCATTCTTTGCTTAAACTACAAAATTTACCGATAATCAAGTTGGGGGGAGATTGAAACTTTGAAGTAGGTAGAAGTTACCCATGTCGCTGACAAGAAAAGCCCTGCCAAGGTCATGTAAAGACTTGGAGCTTTGAAATTGAAAGAAAAGAAAGAAGATCCTACAAAGGGGAAAAGTAAAACCCCATCAATTTGAAAAGCAAAGGATCTGTTCTATGAAAAAAAAAAAAACTGAAAAGTAATACTTTGACTTCCAGAGAAGCATGAAGATGGTGGATAAATCCAAGTTAGAGGAGAAAATCCTCAATTCTCATCGCCGCCACAGTCAAAAAGTCTGGCAGGAACCCGTCGCCATGTGGTTAACTGGAGTCATAAGAAGGGAATGATTTGTTCTTCAAGGATTCTACTCAGTTCAATGTGCCTGAGTTCCAATGTTGCATCTGAACCTAACCCAAAGCACATCACTTCCCTTACATTATAAGTTTTTAAAGTCCTACTGAACCTTGGCGTAGTCATTAGTATTGTATAAATTGCTAATTGCTTGTTCTCATACTTTAATTTCTTGTCTATGAGATTATACACATTAAATGAGCTTCCTTGATTGAGTCATGAGGGTGTGTGGAATATTAATTACTCTTTACATGATTTCCACCACACACCACAAGAGTGTTCTTTGAGAGTAATATACCCATGTTTTCTGAGAGCATTATCATGACAATGTAAGAAGACTGACTAGCCTTGGTGGAATGAAGTGTTACTACCCAATGACATGGAGCCTGGACCTCTGAAGATCGTAACACTGGTATATCATGTTACTCTTGAGATTTGCATTTGTACTTTGATGTGATCTGTATAGTTTTCATGATTTCTTTTGTACTAAGCAGCTTATCCTTCTTCTCTGATCCTCCGCTCTGATTTTCATCATTTACATTTCATCTATACCTTTGCTCGAGGACTAGTAAAAAGCCAAGTTGGGGGGAGTTGATAAAGCCGTGAAATGGCTACATTACCTTACCTTTATATGTGATAAGTCCCTTGTTTTATCTTTTTAAGGTGTTATCTATGCCTCTTTTCTAGTATTTCTTAGGATTTACATCAATTGGAGAAATCAAGGCAAGTTGACGCCATCATCAGAGCAAAGGGTGGAAAAGCAGGTAAGTTGGGACATGGCGCCATCACCATTCTAGAAGGTTGATCCTAGATCCAAAACTTTCAATCCATCTCAAATACCCTTCAAAGGTGGCCCTCAAATTATGGTAGCCAGAGGAGCTCCGAATCTCTCAAGACACTCAACGGTCGCCATGGAGCTGTCAAGCTCTACTGAAGCAATGACGACGATCATCTTTAACTTCTAATTTAGAGATTCAAGCCTATCATCTCCAACTTTCATGGCCCTAATTCAACACTTAACATCCTGTGGGGCCATAACTTTCATACAACAAACGAGATTCTCTAGAGAAGTCTCTGACGCCACGGAGTTATTTGGTCTCACCAAGCCATGACGCCCCTATGACCTAACTTGCTATCTGAGGATTCAACGTTGCTGATCCGAATTCCAAACATGTCCATTTGATCTACTGAAGCTTTCCATGTGGTCAAATCATTCATCGGATCTCTCAAATTCCCTGGAGGAAGAACTGTCGCCTCAGCCTCAATGGCGCTGGTACTAGACCCTCTAGCGGTGGTGACGGTTGACCTTAACTCCTTATCTAAGATTCTCATATGATGGCCGGAATGATCTAAGGTCTACTTTAAGGATAAGAAGATGAACCATGGTGTCCTATCTGATGTTGGAGACGTCCTTCACAAAATAGATGACCTTGACGCCATGGCGATGCTCAGCTCCTGCGAGATCATGACGAGGCCTATTCATGCTTGACGCCATAGGGGTCGACGCCACAGCTACTGTCGCCCCGCCTTTCTGGCCTGGCTAAGCAGTTGAATTTCTGTTCCACATTTTCCTCCTACTTTCAAGGCTACTCTCAGGGGATTTTCTGGTGGGAATTGAAGCGCGAATCTCTCTAAGATAAGGATGAACCTGGACGCATTTGTACCTCCTCGAAAGTCTATAAATAGCCATCAAAATGCATCGTTGCAACGTGTCGATCTCCTGCATGAGTACTCGAAGCTATACACTTGCTAAGACACTCTGTGAGAGAGGAGTGAACAGAGTGGTAGTGGCTGTTTTACTAGGAGATAATCCATACTCGTTAAAACCACTGTGACAGAGTAGGATCAGTGTGTGTAAATGATCTGTTGATCATCTTGAACCTTTGTGCTCAGAACTTTCGAGTTTAACTCATTTTAATGCAAGCATTTATTTTCTCGCAATTTACTGTCTTTTCTCTACTTTCTAATTCTCAAGCATTGTTGCAATCGTATCCCTTCATAGCCATGGTATCAGTTCTGATCACCTCCAAGGTTAACTCCGTGAAAGTCGGTCAGCGATCTTAAGGATCGATCCTGCCTCACTGCTGACTCATAGTACTTGAGTTGGTTGTTGAGGCACTTGTCTTGGGGGAATTGCACGTGAGAATTAGCACTTACGTTTCTGCAATCTACTTTTCCAGGCTTTACATTTCATGCACATCACTTAAATTGAATCACTTCACTGAAATTAAGAGTTGTAGAATTGATATTCACTGTTACGGATAATTCCCTAAGGATCGATAATTTAATTACTACCAACGAGGTAGTACTCTTGCTGTTATTCACCTCAGTTGTGTCACACACCAACCACTAATGCCAGCCGCACCTGCATATAGAACAACACAGCAGCAAAGGAGCAGCCTACACTGTTGGCAAATCAACAAACCACAGAATCTACCTAATTACAGCCTCATGGATGGAAACAACATTTCCATATACACTTCCTCCTGGAGGAACACGTTTAAGAAGATTGTCTCCACGTCCATTAGCCAGATCTCATAATCATGGAATGCTGCAACAGGAAGCAAAAATCCGAATGGATTTGGTCATTGCAATGGGTGAGAAGGTTTCATCATAATCGATACCTTCTCTTTGCCTATAACCCTTTGCAACTAGTCTAGCCACACAGGTTTTAACCTCTCCATCTGCCTCGGTCTTCTTCTTGAAGACCCACTTATACCCTGTGGGAACGATTCCCTTAGGTGCATCTACCAAGTACCATACTTGGTTGGCATACATGCAATCCATTTCGGACTTCATGGCTCCAAGCCATTTCAAGCCATCTGCAGCTACCATAGCCTCGGAATAGCTCGTAGGGTCATCCTCTATGACTGCCCTATTACTAAGATTCTCTACTAGGAAATCGTAGCGTTCGGGCCCTCTGGGTACTCTACTACATCTACGAGGTTCTTGTGTACTCTGAGGTATCACAGTTTCCTCCATAAAAGGCACCTTAGTTGATGGTTATGGAGTAATAGGATTACTGTTCTGAACGTCATTTTGTCCCTCTTGAAATTCACTAAGTTTCAGTTGAGCTCCCACTACTTCTTTCAGAAAGGAACTCCTCTAAGAAGACAACGTATTTGGCAACAAACACCCTCTGTTTAGTGGGACAATAAAAGAAGTACCCCAAAGTTTCCTTTGGTTACACTATAAAATAACACCTTTCAGACCTTACTTCTAATTTGTCTGCTTTTTGTTTCTCAACATAAGCAGGACAGTCCCAATCATGCATTGATCAAAGCTACTCCTTCTATCCTTTCCATATCTCATATGGTGTCGAAGAAACAAACTTAGAAGGAATCCTATTAATGATATATGCGGCGGCTTCTAGGGCGTATCCGTAGAATGACAATGAAAGATCGGTAAAACACATAATGGACCGAACCATCTCTAAGAGGGATCGATTCTTCCTCTCTGCAACACCATCAATTATGGTGTTCCAGGAGATGTCCATTGTGAGACTATACCATTGTGCTTTAGGTACTCAAGAAACTCTATGCTCAAGTATTCACCACCTCGATCCAATCGAAGTATTTTAATACTCTTGCCTAGTTATTTTCCACCTCATTTCTATATTCCTTGAATTTCCCAAAAGATTCGGATTTATGCTTCATAAGATAAATGTACCCGAATCTAGAGAGATCATTAGTGAATGTAACGAAGTAAGAAAAACTGCCTCTGGCTGGAGTAGACATAGGGTCGTATACATCAGTATGTATGAGTCCTAACAACTCCGCTTGTCGCTCTCCAATTCCACTAAAAAGGAGATTTGATCATCTTGCCCAAAAGGCATGACCCGCAGGTAAGAATCGATTCTAAATCGAATGGATCCAAGTATTCATCTTTGTTCAACCTTTGAATCCTAGTCTCACTAGCATGATCAAGCCGACAATGCCATAAGCATGTTTGATCCATATCAAACTTACGTTTCTTGACCTGTTCAATATTGAGGCACGATTTACTATTATCATCTACATTCAAAAACATACACACCATTGTTTAAGGAACCGATTCCTTAAAACAAACCATCTCTGTGGAACCTCAAAACATTGTCCTTGATAAAGAAGGTTTTAACCATCCTCGTCAAGTCTAGAAACAGATACAATGTTTCTTACCAAAATGGTGCAAAATAACAATATTTTAAATGTAACAATAATCCCGAAGGTAAAGCCAAACCATAAGTCCCTACAGCTAATGCAACAACCTTTACTACATTTCTCGCTATTAGGTTCCCATCTTCTTTCCTCTGAGTTCTTCTACTTGTTAAGTTCTCCACATTATTGAAAATGAGAGCACCATATCCGGTATTCAATACCCTAGTAGAATGAACAGTAGAAGAGAGATTAACCTCAATCATGAACATACCTAAAGGTGCGTCACCATGCTTCTTTAAACTAGCAAGGTAAACCTTGCAGTTTCCTTTCCAATGTGCAGATTCCCCGCAATGGAAACACTTTCCATCTTTGCTCATAGTTGTCTTAGTTTGCCTTTGCTATGCTTTTAGGACTTTCTTTTTGCCATGCTTCTCAAGCTTGACGTTATCCTTCTTGGAAGAATCGGTTCTTCCAACTAGCAAAACAGACTTGTCCGTTTAATGGACCTCTCAGCCGTTTGTAACGTCATATGTATCTCATATGATTCCACATTCATCTAATTCATGTGGAAATTCAGAATAAATGGTGATAATGAATCAGCTAGTGATTCATCATGTCAGACAACTTCTCATGTCTAAGAAAAATTCTTAGATTTTTATACTAATCCATAAAGTTTTTGTCCAACCAATTTATATTGATCATAGATCAATTTCAGTTTCTTACGCATAGCTTATTTTCCTTAGAAGACATAGAAATAACACTAGACAATATTTTAGACATGTATTGAATATTAGCTACCAAAATTATCAAAAAGTTATAAAGATAATTTCAGTATGCTCCAACTATTTTATTACGAATACATATTTACTTCCATAATATGGAAACGAGAGAACTATTCTCTTAGTGAGAAAAAGACGCAATTACTTTACTATAGTCCTACGTGTCCGCAGCTAAACTATAATAAAATAAAAGGTAGCAAACTCTTTGCAATTATATCTCATATAATTCCTTTATC
>JAOWBR010188611.1:0-10252 GCA_028571145.1 Dionaea muscipula | reverse complement strand
CTTGTTCTTATTGCAATCAGTAGAGGTAGAGATTAACAACCTTTGCTCTTATAGACTGGTTAGGGTTGATACAAGGTGACTGAATCCTTGGTCAGCTACACAAGTGATTCATTAGTTTTTATGTTCTGGTGATCGAGTCCAACGTTTGCCTAAGTCAAGATAGTAGAACTTGCTGAAGTGCTTAATCTGTTAAGCCTGATAGTCAGACGGGTTATTGTTCATTCATAACCCCACGTCTGCCTTGCATTCATTCTAATTGTGATTAGTATTTATCACCCCTTTGGTGATCAACCAGACGTGTGACACGTCTGAAGTGCTTACTTGTTTGTCCGTTTGTTTTCATTTTATTTTCATCATTCATTCCACCCATTTTGTGACTGATTTATTGATGAATTATTTGATTCACTAATTGGTGCATTTTTACATAAGATTTGACAATACTTATAGTTCTTTGTGGGATCGACTCCTTGCTCATCCTTTACTCATTTCTTGAGTAATATCATCCTAGCTTGGGTATTATTTCGTAATTGATTTTGACGCGATCATTCCATTCCAGGTTTGTCCGCGCCACTGAGTCGGGTCCGCTCTGCATGGACAGATCCTACCTCTGTCCGGTCCTCTCTAAGAAGATGGCTCTTACTTTCTTCTTCCAATCGTATCTGCTTCTTTATTTTGTGTGTGGTTGTCTGTTTGTGTGATTGTAGGTATGTTATAGTACCCCATCCCGGACATGTCGGTTTTGATAAATCTTAAAGAATTTGATGGGATTTATTTTAGGAGGTTCAGAAATTTTTAGAGATTTACGGGGGCATTTTTGGGGATTTTTACTCTAAAGGGGTAAAATGGTTATTTTGACCGGAGTTTCGGATTTTGACGATTTTAGTACCGTTGTGATCGTCATGGAAAATGGTGAATTTTGAGTATCCATTTGATGTGTTTTAGATGGTTTTGATGCATGATTTTAAGGGTTAAACACCTTTGGTTAAGGTTGGTTAAGGTTAACCTTAACCATGGTTAGTTGGATTTGACCATGGTTAGTTAACCATGGTTAGTTGGGAGTGGATAAGCTCAGCCCACATTGTTGACTTGGATGGATAGGGGTTGAAAGTTAAAGGATAGACATTGAATTGGTGAGTCACCTAGAGGATGCTTAAGAGCTTGACACCAAGGTGTATGTTTCACCTTCTTGCTTGATTTCTTAGCTTAGAGGTTTTTCTTGCCTATAAATAGGAGGTTGTCCATCTGGTTTCCAAGGCAAAAAGAAAGAAAACAAAGGCAGTAGAAGAGGGGAGAGGGTCGGCCAAGATAAAGAAAGAAGGGAAGGAAAGGAGAGAAAGAAAGGAAAGAAGAAAAGAGAAGAAGGTTGGGAGTTCATAGTATTTTCTTTGAGATTAATCCAGGATAACTCAAAAGGAGCTCAACCTTATTATACCAGATTGGTTGAGGTAAGAATCAAAGCTTTCATTTGATTCTCTTTGGTTAAAGAATGGAAAAGAAGTGTTTATGAAACTTTTCATGCTTTAATGGATTTTTCATAAAGTGAAATGATGAAGTTGATGTTAATCAAGCTTTTGGAGGGTGTATACATGTTGTATACATGTATTTTGATGTGTTTGGAAGGTTAGAATTAAAGTTGGGTTGAGTTTGTAGCAAAATCGTGCAAAGGAAAGAAGTTGCAGTTTTCTATCGGATACCCATGGACGTCCGGCAGGAGGTCCGTTCCCCTGCTGTTTGGCCATTGTGTTTTGTTTGAGTTCCAATCTTTGGGTACATGAATCTAGGGATGTGAATGAGGATATTTAAGGGTTATTTGGAGGCTCATTGGAAGGATAGGATATGATTAAAGGTTTCAACTTTTTATTGGTTCTTAAGCATATGTTTGATATGCTTATGGTTTATTGTTCAAGATTTACATTGAGCTTCTGAATAGACTCATGAGGATTGATATGTGGTAGTTTATCAACTACCAGCAGGTAAGGAGTAGTTACCTTCGGGATTACCTTATGGTTTTCCTTATGACTTGACTTATGAGGTGTGAGTAAGGTTGTGGTCTACCACTTGAGTGAATACCATCACTCGATTAATTATGTATTCATCTGTTTCAGTTTTTTCATTATCGGCACTATTATCTTGTACGATTTAAAGAGCATGGTTGATTTCATTGGTTTTAAAGCTATGGTTTTAAAACTTGCGATGAGAGTGCTTTTATGAGAACTTGTTAAGACTTGATTAAGCATTTTGTATCTATTTAAGTAAGATAACTTGTTAAATGGTTTCGAAAGATTACTTAATTCAAGGTTTCTTATTGTTAAAGTATTTAAAGAGCTCGTAAACTTATTGTAAAAGGCTTCTTATTCCTTGGTTTTACTTGAGGATATTGCTTTAAGGCTTTAAAGAGTTTTATTGTATCACCATCATGGATTTAGTTCTTGAGTCTTATTTCTTGAGTCCAGGGATGTAACATTGAAGTATCTCTGGCCATTTGGGGTTTTCCTTTCGGGGTGACTCTGGATGTTCACAACGACCTTACGTCTTCCGCTAGCTACGGAGGACTAGGACGGTTATGGCTAGGATGTGCTCCTGGTTAGCCACCCGGGGTGCACGCCTAGTTTTTTGAGATCCCTAGGGTGTGATGATAAGGCACTGGGTTACTTGTTATACTTGGATTTATACTCGTTACACTTGTTATACTCGGATTTATAATCGTTACACTTGTTATACTCGTTACACTTGTTATACTCGGATTTATACTTGGATATATACTCGTTACACTTGTTATACTCGGATTTAAATTTGGATTTACGCTTATTACACTTGATTTATACATTATTTACACTTGATTTATACATGATTTACACTTGGATTTATACTTGATTTACACATGATTTACACTTGAATTTGTACTGGATTTCTACTTGTGTTACACTCGGATTTATATTTGGATTTACACTTGTTACACTCGATTTATAAATGGTTTACCCTTGGACTTATACTTGTTAAACTTGTGTTGCACTTAGATTTATACCTCATTTATACTTGTGTTACACCTGAAAGTTATATTCGATTTATTCTTTAGTTACACTGGAATTTATACTTGAGTTATACTTCGGTTTACCCTTGTTTTATACTTGGTTTTCTTTTAATACACTTGAGTTTATACTTGTCTTTACACTTAGACTTGGTTTTGTATAACTTGTTATACTAAATCTCATCCTTGAATTCATCTTTAACTTATAAATATCTTTAATTTTGAGGAATACATTATCCTAGTTTACACTTGTGAAAGGACATATAATTTTAGATTGGGCATGACTTCTTTCGTACTTCTTATGGCTTGCTAGATTTGATTTGATGTCTAGAATCCTATTTTGAGATATTATATTTTTTTAACTGGACCCTCTACCCTTACTCAGTCTTCATTGACTGACAGTGCTACACTGTGGGTTCAGGTACGCATGACGACGAGATGTGGATAGATGCCAAGGATGGGACGCAATCACGTCTCTAGGATTTCGTGTTTTGGTTTGTTTGTCAGTCTTCCACTGTTTTGTTAAGACTTCCTCTGTTTGAATAAGATGTTGATATTTATAATACCTTTGAGTGATTTTGTGTTGATTGGTCCCATAAGCTTCAATGACCTGGGAATCTCACGGGTTATCACTGGTTTTACCCCGACCGGGTTAGGGTGTTACAAATATGGCGACAGGTTACTGGAGGAGTTAAAAAAATTAGAGTGTACGGTTTTAGTGACTCACTCCAAGCATCTGCGCTTGGGAGTGAATGTTGTTGGTACTTCTCCACCTTCTACGCAGTCCCATGTTTCGCCAACAGGTAAATCTTTGTCAATTTTGATTTTCTTGTAACTGGCAATCTGTCTCCTTGTATCTAATCTAACAATATTGCATCTACGGTTGTGTTTGGGACAAAAAAGCCTACTGCAATTCTTGTTTTCCTAGCTTTCTTTGACTGGTACTTGTTTTTCCATTCGATTTGATTGCTAAGTACTTTTTCTCGTTGATTGTGTCCATTGAAACCATGAATTATTTTCAAGGAGGAATGCAAATGGTGGTTTGCTTGTGTTTGGGACATAATTTCTCTGCAAGTTGTGTTTTGTTTACCTGTGGGAGTATTGAATTGAATCTACTGAGTGCCTAGAGTACGTAGAGATCACTCAGTTTCAGTTTCAGAATTATTACTTTACTATTTGAGGATTCAGCTTATAATAATGTATATGTTGACAGTTATATATTGAATGCTATATAATATAAGATGCATGCTAGCTTCTCCTCATTGCATGGCAAATTCTGTTTTATTTATAAGGGGGTGGTCCTTGGCAACAAGCTAGAGTGTTGATGACTGATAAATGTAAGGGATCTCATTTAAGTTTTCTAGTAGATATGCAACAATCAAATCGGAATGAATGAATGGAAGAATGTATAGTTAGGTAGATTGATTTTCTGGGTAGATTTTCTAGTAGCTTCTCCTCCTATGTACGTTTGGGACATAATTTGAGTTGTAAACTATTTATGTTAAGGAAAATGGGATGGAAAATCAATTGGAGGGATTCTAGAAACAAGAGCGGTCAAAATTTCCATTCTTGTTATGGCTCTTCCATTTACATTCACTCTATTGGTAGTATATGTTTAATGGCTTGAATCTGTAAAAACTGCAAATTTTCATTTGCCTTATTTGGTAATCAAATTTGTCTCATTTTTGCCGGATTCTCAATTGGTATTGTTCTACTAAATAGACTTCTTTTCATTATTAGATGTATTTTAGCTGACAAATTAATCTTGTTTGCTAGTTTGTTTGACATATGTAAAAATCATGGTTCATGGCCTTATGATTAATTTACACATTCATTATGTACATGCCTTGCATGAGACCCCCCGTTTATTTTTCTGATTATTCTATAATTCCACCTGCTATACAATTTATAATTTCATCATGTTTGTATACTAGTTTAACTTCTTACAATTATATATCGTTGACAGGTACGTCTCAGCCCTCTCATCCTTCTCAGCCTACAGCAGATATGGTAGCTTTTGCGTATTGTTTAGCATCGCAGTTAGGGCAAGAGATCACAAGTGCTGGGATTTCATCACAAGGTCCTATCATAATAAACATTCAACTATCAGATCATCTAGCACCTTCAAGTAGTACTCTTCCAACGGTTGTTGTACAACCTATTAGCTCATGAAGATTGGAGTTACCCAAAAATATCAACACATTCAACGGCATGCAAAGCTAGAAGATCCTCTCTAACGGGCATTTACAATTCTCTCCATCAGCAGCATATTTCCTTATCAGCAGGACTTCCGTTTCTAGTGTTTCTTTCCTATCTTTTTATCCTTTTTTATGCTAGCTTTGGCTGTATAAAGTGCAAGTCAACATTATTGTTTATTGTATTGTGAATTGCTGTTCTTGAATAGTTAAAGAAAAATCACAATCAATAGTCAGTGACTTCATCTTCCTCGTAGCTCAAATGGCTTATCAGCTTGTCAATTTCTTTATGGTATCAGAGCAAAACCTGGGGTTCTCTTACACATCCTAGACGCCACTCTGATTTCTTCTTCAACAAATACCCATTTTCTTGTTCACCCAAACACAACCCTGCATCATCTCTTAGCCACACAAACACATCCATCCAACTGAAACACAGAATCAATTTCCTTTCTCTTCTCATCAAAAACCAACCACGTAAAAATGGCACTCTCACTCAATGTGGGTAACTTCGTCACTCTCAAAATCACACAATCCAACTACCCATTGTGGCGTGAACAAATTTTCGCATTAGCCGAAAGCAAAGATGTCCTTGATCATCTCACAAAAACCGAGCCAGCAAAATTTACTACTACTGCTACTGATTCAGAATCATCAAGTACCACCTCTGCTTCACCAACGGTCTCTGACACTTATCTTACTTGGAGAAAACAAGATCGCCTTCTTCGTGGGTGGATCATAGGGACCCTATCTGAGAATCTCTAGGTCTGATTGTTGGCTTAGACAGGGCCAGAGCAGTATGGGATGCCTTACAAGACGAGTATGCACAGGACTCCCAAGAACGAGAGTTCACCCTACGTCAACAACTTGTTTATCTGCGAAAAGGTGAGGACAGCTCTCTACGTGATCATATACATGCTTTCAAAAACCTCTGTGATAATCTTGCAGCTATTGGAAAACCGGTGAACGATAAGGAGAAGGTCTTCTATCTTCTTACCAGCCTTGGTTCCACTTACAAACACTTTGCCACCACCATGCTCAAACCGCCCCTACCCTCGTACATGGATGTTGTCTCACAGCTACAAAATCTAGACCAGCGCCGGGCATAGATCTCCTCTACAGGAAATACAGTTTCCCATGCCCCCAATCCCCACTT
Organism: Dionaea muscipula; assembly: GCA_028571145.1. Taxonomy (NCBI): domain Eukaryota; kingdom Viridiplantae; phylum Streptophyta; class Magnoliopsida; order Caryophyllales; family Droseraceae; genus Dionaea; species Dionaea muscipula. The sequence goes on along the minus strand of JAOWBR010188611.1, from coordinate 3,873 downwards.
GGCATTTGCGGCCCACCAAAGTCGAACAGGAGGCAATCAAAGTTACAACACTCGCTCTAATCATAGTCAGCACTTCACCTTTGCAGGTCGAGGATTCTCTGCTCAGCAATCAGGACAAATTGATCCTGCTGCCCGAAGTAGTCAACCAGAGCAACACAAATCCGTAGGACAGCGCCAACCTCCTTCTTCGGGGGAACGCCGAATGACTCAAAGTGAAAGAGACCTTTATCGCACGAAACGATGCCAATATTTTGGAACTGAAGGACACATTGCAAAAATCTGTTGGTGGATACTAAAGAAGACAGAACAAACCAACTTGGCCCTACCCTAAGCCCTTGCTGCCCTTACACTCAACACTACAGTCACCGACACCGAATGGATGATAGACACGGGAGCCTCCAACCACATGACAAGTAAACTTCATTTATTAAAAAATTTTAAACAATACAGCGGCCCTGATAGTGTTTTAATCGGAGACGGTTCTTCATTAACCATATGCGGCGTTGGAGACACAAAGGTACAACAAACAAATGCATTTCTTCCCTTACACAATGTTTTATACGTGCCATCTCTAACAAAAAATCTAATATCTGTTAGTCAACTTACCTCCCAATTTCCTGTTACCTGTGAGTTCTCTAATGATCATTTTCATGTAAAGGATCGAGCAACAGGCCAACAACTAATGACAGGGACCAGACGGGGTGATCTATATATCTTACCCAACTCGCCGGAGGTACATTTTTCCCAACGACAACATTCCACCACAACCGAAGTGTGGCACCGGCGATTGGGTCATTCACAAGTATCAACTGTTCAACTTCTCGAAAATAACGGAGCCATCACTGTGCAAGGGGCCCCTAAACTATCACATATTTGTGATAGTTGTCGATTTGGCAAATTAAGCCATCTACCCTTCTTCTTTTCTAAAAAGACTACTACTCGGATATTTGAAAAAGTTCACTGTGATCTATGGGGGCCTGCCCCTATCCTATCCATAGGACAGTTTCGGTACTATGTTTGTCTAGTAGAAGATTTCTCGCGGTACACGTGGTTTATTCCTCTCCGAAATAAATCGGATATCTTTGATGCAGACATTAAATTTAAAAAATATGTTCAACGTCAATTTAACTCATGCATTAAAATTTTCCATTCCGATGGCGGAGGTGAGTTTGTCAATCATAAACTGTTTACTCACTTTCAAAGTACAGGAATCGTTCACCAACTATCATGTCCCTACACTCCTGAACAGAGAAGTATGGTTGAACGACGTCACCGAACAATTCGAGAAATAGGTATGACCTTGATGTTTCATAGTGGTACACCTCTTTTTTTATGGGTAAATGCTTTTATGACCGCGGTTTACCTTATGAATCGCTTACCTTGGTCTCTCTCTCTAATGACAGTCCTTACTTTAGGTTACATGGAACACATCCCCAATACTCGATGTTACGGGTCTTTGGCTCGAAATGCCTACACTTGGGATATAAGAAAAAATAAATTTTATCCCAAATCAATATTGTGTGTTTTTATTGCATATAGTGAAACCTACAAGGGTTGCAAATGCTTCGACCCCATCAACAAAAAAGTGATTGTTTCACGACAAGTTATTTTTGATGAAAGTGTGTTTCCTTATAAATGCACGGACCCAAAAGTGTCACTACCCAGCCCTCACATAATCTCCATTTTTTAGGAATGGTTCTCAGAATCACCCGCCACTACACCTGAGCCCACATCTACCAATGCCTGTCTCATACCCCTGCCACCAATTCACAACTCTACCACACCGCCCACTGCACAAAGCCTACACTGTCATGCGACCCACCCACCAACCACACTTCCTGTGAGACCGCCACCTCTAACTCCCAGTTACCCAATCAACCCATGATTGAGCCCCTTCCCTCATCATCGACCCTATCCCCTGCTCCTTCCCCAAACCAATTGCTTAGGCCATCAGTAACCCCATCGTCACCCCAATCATCTCCCAACTCACCCCCCCCCACCCCACTCCTTTCACCTATGCCCTCACCAGCCCTGGCGATAACCTCTCCACCTTTACCATCCATCCTTGCCCCACCAGATGCATCATCACCCAACACCCCGTCCGAGCCTTCCCATCCCATGATAACTCGTTCTCGCCATGGCATTGTCATACCCAATCCCCGCTATGCCCCTACCACGGTTTCTACCACTATTCCCCGTGAGCCACGTAGTGTCCGCTTGGCCCTCCAACACCCTGGCTAGAATACGGCCATAGAGGACGAGCTCCTTGCTCTACACCAAAATGACACCTAGACCCTTGTCCCACACACACCCGATATGCATGCCAACGGTTGTAAATGGGTTTTTAAAACCAAGATGAAAGTTGATGGCACCATCGAACGGTTAAAAGCATGGTTGCTCGCTAAGGGTTACCACCAAATTGATGGGCTAGATTATACCGAAACATTCTCACCGGTCGTGCATCCAGGGACGATACGAGTTCTTCTGTCTGTTGCTCTTGTTCGTCAATGGCCTATTCGGCAACACGATGTTAAAAATTCCTTCTTACATGGCGACATTTTCGAATGCCTTTACATGGACCAACCGCTTGGGAAAGCGGACCCATATTTTCCCTGGCATGTTTGCAAGCTCCGCAAGGCCATCTACGGCATCAAACAAGCCCCATGAGCTTGGTTTGATCGCTTCAGTACCTACTTACTCCAGCTAGGCTTCCAATGTAGTTTGGCTGATCCATCATTGTTTTACTGTCATACTAACTTGGGTTCCTTGGTCCTACTCCTTTATGTAGATGACATGTTGATCACGGGTTCAAGTGCTTCTCTAGTCACACAGTTCATTCAGCTCTTGAGTAGTGAGTTTGCAATGAAGGATCTGGGACCTCTCCATCATTTTCTGGGAATTCAAATCACGGCCACGACAGACAACATGCACCTCACGCAGTCCCACTATGCCCATACATTGCTGGACAGAGTTCACTTACAGGATGCTAAGCCCAAATCGCTCCCAGCCAAACTCTCCTTTGATGGCCATGCTCCGCTTCTGGAAGATGTCACTCACTATCGTGGGGTTGTTGGAGCTCTTCAATACTTGACGATCACTCGCCCTGACCTATCCTACTGTGTCAACTATGTCTCACAGTACATGCACGCTCTGACTACTGCTCATATGCGACTGGTCCATCGCATACTCTGCTATGCCAAGGGTACTATCGACCTCGGGCTCCACCTCACCGCCAACACCTCCCTTGATCTCACCGCCTACTCTGACTCTTACTGGGCCGGCTGCCCCGCTACCAGACGATTCACCACTGGGTACTACACCTACCTTGGCGACAACATTATATCATGGTGTGCTAAGAAACAACACACAGTCTCCCGCTCAAGTACCGAGGTAGAATATTGTGCAATGGCCAACACTGCCGCGGAACTCACCTGGCTCACCTTTGTCCTTCATGACCTATGCGTGCCCCTACAAGTCCCTCCTCGACTATATTGTGACAATTTAAGTGCCTTGCACCTGACGGTCAATCCTATGTTTCATTCCTGTAGCAAACACATTGCTTTGGATTATTATTTTGTATGCGAACAGGTGGCTAGCAGTGCTCTTATTACTAATTACATTGCTGCCACTGAACAACCGACTGATCTCTTCACGAAACCGCCCACAAAGTCCGCCCTGCTACAATTTCAGCCCAAACTTTGCCTTCATCCACGGCAAGGTTTGCGGGGGCATATTAGCTCATGAAGATTGGAGTTACCCAAAAATATCTCCAGATTCCCACAATACTGCTCAATGGCATGCAAAGCTGGAAGATCCTCTCCAACGGGCATTTACAATTCTCTCCATCAGCAGCATATTTCCTTATCAGCAGGA
>JAOWBR010188600.1:0-10253 GCA_028571145.1 Dionaea muscipula | reverse complement strand
ACCGTTTCGGATCGTCTCTAAACATTTCAGAAAAAAGCGTTGTCACAAGTGTTGTCACAAACGTTGTCCCCCTAGCCCCCCGTATATATATATATATATATATTAGCGGATGCCCGTACCAAGACACGGTAAATAATTAATGTGATAATTTTATTTCACTATGTAATTGAGCCAAAAAATATATGTGAGGTAATTTATGTAAAGACTATTTTGAATTTAAAACATTCATCCACTTACATGTGAGATGTCATTCTATAATTGATCCGAAAAAATATATATTACTCTCCACTTGCATGTGAGGTGTCATCTCATGATTGATTTAAAAATATGTCTCTCACAAGTCACAACTTGTCTTCAATTCAAAATGTAATAGTAAATATATATATTAGTGGTGTGGTACAAGTACAGCTTATACAGAAACCCCAGCATATTTGTGAACAATCCGCAGACATCGGCTATTAATACTCTTCAACAACACTCAACTCCACTGAACCCAAGGCCAAGACCACAAAAAACTAATACCACTATATCAGACAATCACAAGAAGGTTCCTAGACAACTCAAAAGTCAAGGTTCCATGTGAATTTGACTGTCCCCAATTAGTCTGCTAAGCATCATAAACTCTGAGTATTCTCCTCTTCCTTGCTCTCTCTTGTAATGAGAGATGAATGAATTATTGGCAAAATGTGTACGGCAAAGCAGAGACAGACATGGCGGTGCTAGAGTACTTGTTCTTGTTAGCTTCATGGCTGCGTTGGTTCTCCTTTCAGCTAATTGGTATAGTTCAAGGGTCAATGTTGGGCCTTGGCCGTCTCCTATGAAGACATGGCTCTATGGTAGTTCTTCCACGAAGGGGTCCGAAGTTCTTAGTCCAGTGGAGTTTGAGGGTAAAGTTTATGATGATTTTTATGGAGAAGACAAGAAGAAGGTTCATACAGGCCCCAACCCTATCCACAACTAGCTAGTTCAGTGGCAAGACTGAGGAAGTATGGTACAAAATATATAGTCATGATAATACCATCACACCCAGCTCATCATGGACTCATGGTAATTTAATTTTTTCAGTACCCAAAAAATCAAACATATATGTAGAGCAGTCCCATGAATCATGATATATAACATATCAATTGATTCTTCCTTTTTGTTGGTCCTCATTCATTTCTTCTATATACGTAGTTTTCCATTGCTAGCTCTGTTCTGTGTTCAGTTACTTAAAAGTCAGTTACAGCAAAAACTGTTCCAAACAACACGACCACTTCCCATATAGTGGAGTCAGTCTCGCGTATTCATAGGACACATACACACAAGATCCGACAATTTTAGTGCGTTGGAGATCGACTACCTAATACGTACTGCCCTAATCTAATAAGAAGATTAAGTTTGAACTAAAATAAAGTAATATACACAAAATACATAACAATAACAATAAAATCAAATAACACTACAACGTATCCAACGTAATACTAACGGATGCTAATGGGTAATAATGTATGAGAATACATAAGACACAACAATAAAGGCCATGCAACAGAATCCCATTTCTTCTGTTACTACTTGCTAGCATTTGAATTGAATTCAATGTGCATGGGTGAAGATACTAGTTTCCTGTTGTTTTTCTGCCATCATATACGAAGTGGCAAAGCAGCAGAACTCACCTTTTGATTTATCATGTATGGGGAGAATGACTCAAAGTTTTAACTGAAAGATGCAATGGAATTGGTGAAACTGCATAATTCCTTTTTCTGCTTCTCCAAAGTGATGAAATCGTCTGCATCAAGCGCCAGGCTTTTCTTGCATTCTTTTTCTTTCATCTTCCTCCTGTTCAAGAAATCGGTATTAATTGCATCAGAACCTAGGCTATCATCAATGTGCAGGGAGGATTATATTTATATAGATATAGATTGAGATCAGAAATCCACGTCTATGCTAATTATCGTGATGGAGAAGGGGATGATGGCATTGGAGTAAATAAACAATTAGGCATAAATATAAATCACCTCCATTGTGTGGTGGTTAAGTTCAAAGTGAAGATTCCCCCTATTAATGCAGCATACGAGATGGTATATTCAAGTTCCTCACCTGGCTTGGAGAAGGGAGAAGTCTTTAGCACCGTACTAGCAACATATGCATGTAGATAAGCTTCTACAATTTTCAACTTCTCTGTATTATCCAACACCAGTTCCATATTTGTCATCCATTTGCTCCTCAAAGAGTTTCGCTTCCTTTCTTTAGACGAGGAAATATCCTATTCACTAGCAATCCTGGCAACTCGAGCACACCATGCATTGCTCCGATTTGCTTGTAGCCAAGCTAGCTGCAAAAAAGGAGTGGCTGATGTGATTGGATCAAGTAGTTGAAAAGACATCGGTTGAAAACCAGCAGAGTTCATATACTTGTTTGTCCTTTCTCGGATCAGTAAGCTTCTCTGTACCAAAAGCCAAAGAGCAAACTTCGTGTTATGCAGACAGCTTTGTACAGGGTGGGCAAGTTCATCACCAGAAAGTGTGGAGAAACTTTGAAGACAAGCTCTTGAATCCAGTCCAATTTACTCCATAAGCATTTGCTATTCATTACTGTATTGTATAAGCACAAAATCTGAAACACGTAACGAGCATAATACCGCATTGGCCAGTTTCCAGAAGATTGCTTGGCATGGACTAGTTATTTGCATTGAAGAGGACAAGTAAATCTGCCGGTGATTATGCAGAACAAAATTGACTTCCCAAAACCAGTAAATACATTCCCGGCACCAAAAGACCTAGAATCCCGAGTCTCCAACGGCTATACAAATTGAACCTAATATTAGACCATGAAAAGTCACTGATCTTCTATATAGGGTTAGATATGAATTTCTTGTTACTACACAGATCGCACATATTTCACTTCTCTATATTAGGAACCTTCTTAGAGTTAATAATGACAGGAGAAGCAGATAAACCATTCTGTTTATCACGAACCAGATGATTCTCGTACTGCTTAACACTCTGATCATCATCTCCTGTTTTGCTGGACGGCAAAGATCCAAATACTTGCACTGTCAAACTTCCACCTATAGAGACATGAGATGCACATTCAGGACATCTGCTCGATATGTGAGGCAATAGACTTATACTAGGAGAAATTCAGCTTGTACAACAATTCTCTTTTATTGCAGCATCAACATCCTAAAACATGGAAAGCAACACTAAATGCAATCACAACAAATGCATTCCATTCCAGGACAAAAGAATATCATGTTACCTAGAACAAGAGCAGCACCCACCCATCCAGCAGCGCCCCATCTCTCACCAAGTAGAAACCATGCAAAACCAGCACCCCATACTGGCTCCAGTGCATATATAATTGCAGTTTCAGTTGCTGAAACATCCATCATTGCAACCATCTTCAGAAGGCAAAAAGAATTCTATGAGATTCTGGAAAAATGAACCAAATGTAACATTTCCTCTCACTACTCCTAGGAGTCTGTTAGGTTTGCAGCAGTCAACTTATTTACTAGGTTAAGTGAAACAAAATAGCAAACTGATGTACAGTCATTAACCATACCTAATTCGCTTCTGCCATACATTAATATTACTTCAGGCCAAATAAGCGTCCTCAATCTCACAACCTTTTTCAGATCAGAATCTCAAACTGTTTCTGTTAATCACTCATTTCTACGTATCGTATTGTCAGTTTAATGGCCTCAATCTGCAAGTACGAACTGACGTCCACAATAATGGATATCAGCATCAGCCAAGCACACAACTTGGACTGCATCTGATTTTCTAACAGCTGAGGTCATATATAGATGCCCGCAATCAAACTGTAGACTCATTTGCCACCAGAAGAAACCTGGTACAATACAATGATCAAAGGTAAAAAAAGAAAAAGAAAAAAGGCAATACCTCTATCCATAAGCACAATCCTGTTGAAACTCCTGTATAAAGAACGGGTATCCATGGAATCGAAACCAATGATCTCCAAGACATTTTCCATGACCAGCAATGTGGATCCAGTAGTTGAGTTCCTCCAAACAAGCATCCAACAAAGTACCACATCAAAGATGACAATGCAATTACAGACACCTATATTAGACATTTTTACTTTTTAGCCATTTGTTACATCATCAATCACTAAAAAAAAAGGAAGTGGGACACTGCAACACATTCACTAATACTACCTCATATCCAAGGAGAGGCAAAAAGTTCTCTTTTCTTGTTACTCTTGAAATCCTCTCAGTTCTTAGCATATGGATACCAAAGAATATGGCACTTAGGAAGTTCAATAAATCTCCGACCTGGAAGTAGAACAAGTTAATACAGCCAGTTTAAATGCCATTTTTTGGTGGGGGTGAGAGGTGGTGGGGAAGGGGTGGTTTAAGTGATTTACTTTGGGCCTAGAATTTAAACAATGATATTCACCATAAACAAAGAAACAAAAGAATCCATATGCCAGATGGGATAAAGGTGGCAGAGATTCTTACACTTGGAGGTGACCCACTAGATTCGAGCATAGCAACTCCCATTATCGACATGAGAGCTCCAAACCATGTAAGAGTTGGCACTTTGGCTCCTTGGATGCCATCAAGCAGGGGAACCACAATTACCTGATATGAATAACCACACAGAGAACTTCTCAATCAACTATATTGCCACAAAAACAAGAGTTCAAGGCAGAGTATAAACAGGAATAAGAATCTTACTGTGAGAGTTGTCATAAAAGACGCACGCCCTGCATCAGAAGTAAGCAATCCAAGCGCCTGCATGAAATAGCCTAGACTGACCCATAAACCTAGCTCGATTCCAGCATTGCGAGTCTGAGCATCATTTCTCGAGCGTATGATGAATGGAACAAATGGAATAGCTGAGACAGCAAAATGAAGAGCAGAAAAAGCAGCTGGGTCCATGATTGCTTCAACCTCTTTCAGAACTGGAATATTACTGGCTACAATAATTTGGCAGAAAATTTTGTTATCAGCACCAACAAAATATATCCTCATTGTGTTACAAAAAGGGGTTTCAGGTGAGTGCAACAAAGCCACATGTATAATCTGTTATTAGCCCAAACAAGGGATTAACATCACCGACTTTTGTGAGTGCTTTTCCCTTGGACTTGAAGGGTTCTCCACGCAAGTCCATGTGTTACTCTAATTCTGCTCCCTTCTTGATTTGTTTGCATAGTGTAAATACTCCGCGCATAGCCAATACCAACAGTTATGAGCTAAGAAATATTGAAGATCAGTAAATTTGGACAAAACTTGCTATTTCACCATGGCATGTTTCAATTGTTTGAACCACAGCTAGAAGCACAATAAGACAAATCCTCATTGCATTCCCAGACTAAAACAGCTCTTTACACAGTTACACTATTCTACTCTACCTACACCCCCTTCCCATTTCAATCCACGAGGATCACAAAACCTAAAATGCAGTCCAACAACTAATAAGAGCTCAAAGTTTAAAAAACATTATCTAGCAGAAAAAACAACAATCTCAGAAAGCGAATTCTAAAGCAGCGGAAACAAAATCATTATCACTGTACAGTAAAGCAACGAGCAAGAAAAACCTGAAGTGAACCTTAGTACCTTACCGTAAACAATGGTGAGGACATTGAGCAAAATGATACTCCGTACTTTCTCAGACGCAAAGAAGATCCTCTTCCACAACGATCGTTTCTTGAACAAAGATTTAAACCTCAACGTACGCACTGTTGGCCTAATTGGAGTGGAACAGCTCTGAATCTTCCCTTTCCCGTCCAATATAGAAAGCTCCGGCGATGAAGACGCAGAATCAGCAGGCCGATCATCTGACGATTTTGCGATTCTGGGAGGATCCCGCACATTTCTGTTCGAGCTGATAGAACAACAGCAAGTACAACAAGTAGAAGAAGGAGAAGGAGACGGAGGACGGCGACTGGAGGTGCCGGAGTGAGGACGCCGCCTGGTGGTGGGGAGGTTGGAAGGGAGTGGGTGGAATGATAAAGAAGGGGAGGATTTGACTGCAGAGTCGTTGCTGTAGATCGTCGTCGTCCATGAGAAGCACTTTGTCATTGGAAACGCCATTGTTCTCGAAAGATCTTTCTACGCAGTATGCTCATCCATAACGGTTTATATTTGGTTTATATTTTTTATTTTCTATTTTATATTAATAGAAAATAATTTTTAGTTTAAAATTTTTAAAAGACAGAAAACGATAAAAAGTTAGCCCTTATTTGCTTTAAATTGTTTTCTATTTTCTGTGTTTTCTGTTTTGTAGAAAACAGAAAACGCGTTTGGTTTGAATTTTCTGTTTTCTGTTTTCTGAAAACAGGAAACAGTTTTCAATTCAAAATCTTCAAAATACAGAAAATGATAAAAAGCTGTTTTCTGTATTTTCGGCAGAAATTCTCAAAACTCCTAAAACACGAAAAACGCACAATGCCTGATAAATTATAAATTATAAACCAAACTCGTTTTCTGTTTTCTGTTTTTTATTGAAAACTGAAAACTGAAAACTGAAAATGAAAACTGAAAACAAACAAACCAAACAGCCCCTTATTTTCTGTGTTTTTGACAGAAATTTTTAAAATATCAAAAATATGAAAAACGAAGTTTGATAAATTATAATTTATAAATTACAAATTATAAATTATAAACCAAACACGTTTTCTGTTTTTATTGAAAATTGAAAGCAAAAAAACAGAAAACAAAAAACTCAAAACAAAAAACAGACAAATAAACAGAAATTGATATTTTTAATCATTGTATATTAAAATAAATAATTATTAGTTTTTTTTGTTTTTCTTTTTTAAAAAACGAAGTTAACTTTTATGTTCATCAATCTCTATACATCAAGGATCATCATAGAAAAATCATCCTGAATGAAATCTATACAATTCCAACATTTTATACACCGTATGGATAAGCTCATAGGATTCTCAAACAAAAATTTTACTGTTACGTTCCGACCAAGTACCGATGATCGTCGCCGTAAAGATAGCTCTCACTTTCTTGGCCAGTCTAGATTTACACTTAATCTTTGTCATAATCCAGATCATGGTCTCCTTCCATTCCTTTTCTTTTCCATCCTAGCTGGAACTCATGGCTCAAGATCCCAATCAATGACTGAGAAAATGAACAGCAGAAGAATAGGTGTTCAATGGTTTCACTATCACTTTCACACAAAACACATGACTCATCTTCAATAATAACCATCTGCTTGAGGCGCATTCACGTATTGAGTCCCCCTAGTTACGAGCTACATCATAAAAGTATAAAACTAGCTTGCGGATGAAGCCCCGCTGCCCAAACTGATTTCCACTATTCATCTCCACATTGTCGACCATGAAGTCAAGTATATACATCATTAACACGTATGGGTTTTGATGGTCTTCCTCCATCAGGAATATTCAAGGAGCGCAATAGGCGAGACCGAACCCGCATCAATGTTTTCCACACCCAACTACCCACTCCATCAGCTACACACCAAACCGAATACCCCTTCAAATAATATTTCGCAATCTATCAAATCCAAAGTCGGTCTTTTTTTCTTTACGATATCCCATAAGAGTTTATAAAAAAAAATGCTTGGTTCCAATCGTCTAAATGCCGAATTCCCAATCCACCACACATCTTCGGTTGACAAACGTCCACTCATGCAATCAATGATGTTTTCCGATGTAGGTCAGCATCGGATAAGTACGGCAGATCTTTTCAATTGCTTTGATGACTCTCTTTGGAATTAAAATCATCTGTGCCCAAAAAAATTGCACACCAATGAGAACACTCCTAATCATTTGTAGGCGCCCAGCAAACCAGAGTGATCGAGCAGTCCATGAGTTAATTCTAGAGGTGATTTTTTCAATGAGCGGTACATAGTGACTAATCCGAAGTTTTTTTATCGTCATTAGCACACGCAAGTATCGAAAAGTTCCACACCCCACTGCGAAGCCGATGATCACAGCCAACTTCTCTTTCTTCTCATCTCCAAGCCTCCAAAATAAATAAAATCTGTAATATAATAAAAATCTTAAAGTGATTTTTAACTTATTTGTAAAATTTATATTTCACTTTATCTTCTTCTTTTCTCTTCCTCTCTTTCCAGCTCATTTAATATCAAAATCAGCATTTTACGTTTTTTTTTTTTTATTTTTGTTGGTTCCTATAATTCTATCCTCTCTTTATTATTAATTATATTTAGAATACTCTCTAAATTTAACAACACAACCTGTTAATATATACATGTTTTCACGTGACATATATATGTTTTCACGTGATATGTTAAAAATAATATCTATTAGCATCTCCTCCGTGGATGACCTAATGCCAGATGGGAAATGCTGATTTCTCTACATCGGCGCTTGCAGGCTTAGTTATAATATATCGTGATAAATAATATTTTAAAAAAACGTACAAAAATCTCTTTCTTATAACGTATTTTTTTATTTTTTATTTGGGCTCCCTGTTTTCTTATCCTGTTCTATTGGTTTTGCAAGCCCATGTTTTGCTGGCCCATGATATATTGTTCAGTTTCACTTCTCCGAAAATCAAAAAAAAAAAAAAAAAAAAGTCAAAATCAGACTTCCACATTTACGGGGAAGGATCAAGGATAGAGTGTGCCTATCCCGGAAATCTGAATTCAATACAGGAAATTACAAAAATGTTCGACCCGTTTTGCGGAAAAAGATAGAGTTGATACAGAAAATAGACTACCATTTAATAATACAACCGTCACCTATTATTATTTATATAAACGACGGCTGTTTTAATACAACCGTCGTCTATGACTATTTTGTATATTGGTATGGGATTTTCATGAGAACTAACTGGTAAAATTCGAGCTAGAGCAATCCTAACAGTAAAAAAAAATAAAGAAAATATTATCTTAATTTACACTTATAATTTTTGATATTTTTAATAAATTTTATGACAATATTATGTAAAAGCTACCTCCTGGCTCCTTCATTTGAAAGTCTTACTATTGAGTTTTACTATTCATCCACTCAATTATCATTACACAATATTTTTATTATTCATCCTCTATCTTTTAATCAAAACTTCAAAAATCATTACACAACTTCATCACTGTTCATCCTTTATTTTTATTTTTCACTGCTAGGGTTGCGTTTAACACACATAGGATTCAAGTATATGAAAAAACGAATTTGAATTTTTTACTTATATTTATCTTAAAAAACTAACTTAAAGTTGCGTTTGTAGGATTCGAATATATAAACTTTGATCCTATATATTTTGATATAATAGGAAGAAATAAACCCTACAAAAAGTAGGGTCGTAAGTAATTCGAAAAGGACTCGTGATCGGCTCGATTAGAGCTCATTCGAACTCGAAATCGTTAATATTACGAGTCGAGTCCAGCTTTTTTTTAGCTTGTTTATGTAATGAGTCGAATTTGAGCAATAGTATGCTCGGCTCATTAGGCTCGTGAGTACTCGAAATTTTTTAAACTACTCGTGATATACTCGACTCGATAAATACTCGATATAACTCAGCTCCATGTTATTTTCCTTTATCATTATTATTTTAAAATAAAAATGGTGTGCCTACCAGTGCATTTTTAACAGGATCGTTCATCATCATCTGACAAATTTAATCTCCACCGTCCAACCAGCTGTTTGTGTACCTGTACTCCTCACGTTCCCTCAACTGAAGTCTGAGGTACTAAGTTACCTGAATTACCCACTTACCGCTTTTCATTCGTCACGTTCAATTTTAGACTTTCTCTTCTTAGCTACTCCATAATCGGCTTCTCCAAGCCTCCAGCAAAGTTTGATCCTTTTTGTTGTATAATCTGATTATTTGTAGTGAAATTCTGATGTTTAGTCTTAGTTTGCTGTTGAAAAAAGAGAATTCTAGCCGAACTTTTGCTCGGCTCGGCTCGGCTCATAGCTCGAATTCGGCTCGAGTTATTATACGAGTCGAGCCGAGCTCCAGTAGTTATTAAACGAGCCGAGCCGAATTTAATCAAAACCACTAAAAATTCTTATCGAGCTCAAGTCGAGCATAAGTATACTCAGCTCATTTACAACCCTAACAAAAAGATCAAGTCTTATATAAAATATAATAATTGAAATTACTCGTGTATCTAGACATGATGACACGGTGAGTAATTAAATTTTAAAAATATATATTCACATATATATATATATATATATATTAAATACAATATTTTCACAAAAGATAAGCATTATGGAATTATTTGTTATTGTATAATGAGATACTCTACAATGAAGACAATATATCCCTATTACACAGAAGTTTCTCTAGCAAATAGGAT
>JAOWBR010188578.1:0-10254 GCA_028571145.1 Dionaea muscipula | reverse complement strand
CATCCTCCTAGCGATCAACTACCTGAAACAACAATTACCGGGGGTGTACACAGGGTCAGAAGAGAAATAAGCTCATGATAAGATAAACATAATGATAGCTCAGGAGATACCACGAGGTGTGGGGGATGGTCCAAATCAAACGTAAGTATAAAGCTAAATCACCTTAATCCGGAGCCTGGAGGTGACCGAGACACAATAGGAGGGGACCAACCCACCACGGTTACGAGAGTCTACTCGTGGAATCATATCAACAAGAATGTGACGGTGCGAGTGCAACAATATAGATATCACAAGATACATATATATATCACAACATAAATCCACAGTACCATCACATCAACAAGCATGAGAATCTCATCAAGAATCAACAGCAGCAACAAACATCACGAGACTAGAGCATACAACAAACAACTGAATAAAACAACCAACAGTCCAAAGGAAGGTCTCTAGTCCCTAATCAACAGCATAGTTCCCTACTCCAGGGGTAATGGTCACGGTACACTCAAGGTGTACCCAAACATCATCTCATAGCACACATGCCATACCAATCCACACTTAATGGGGGTCCCCGCCCTCCATAGAACGTAAGCTGATATGGCTCCGAGAATACGCACTACGAAGGCAAACCGTCCGAAATATCCGGAGCGACCGGAATACCCAAAGACGTTGTGTCCGGCGATAATATCAGAACCACAGGGCCGAGGTCAATTTAACGTAATCCACGAACTTCTCCCAAGGGTAGTGCATACCACTTCTCTCTCCAAGATGTTCCCACAACTCCACTCATGTTCTTCCAGAATCCTCACCATGTCCACACTCACTCACCACAAACAAAGTCCCACAGTAGCTCATGCATCATCAATAAAATCATAAACCACAAGCATGAACTAATCATCAAGAAGTGTGGACAATAAAACAAACACAGGTATGAACTGTGTACAACAAAGTGAGGAAGAAACGAGGAAGAAATGGCTCAATAAAAGAGAATGAGAGTGGAGGAAAAGTGTACACCCCTCACCTGGATAAGCTAAATGCGCATCAAAGCTATGCACCAAGGTCCACAAGCCTACGGAATACCGTAGACAAACACGTCCTCACCTAACAAACCAAACAGGTGCATAACGTCACCAATCAACACCACGTCACCACAAATACGTAAATAGGACCCTACGACCCTTCCACCAACCTCCAAGAATGCCTAGGACGAACCACGACTCGACGAGAAACGAAAACGGAGCAAAACAAATCAAAAACAGCAACCTGGGATGGACACAGTCGTGCCTGTGGGCACGGGCAGGCCGTGTCGAGCACTGGACTTTTCGTGCACGTCGACTGAATAAAAGCACGGTCATGCCTGCTAACACACCCGTGCTTCAAGCCCGACACGGCCATGTGCAGGCAGACACGGGCGTGTCGCGCCCATATTTCTGTCCGGCAGAAATCGACCCAAATCAAACATGCACGAAACCTGCTTGCTAAAATGCCAAAGCCAAACCCACGAATCCCACATGAAAAAGTGCACAAAAAAGCGTCATCTAGCCATGCTATCAACATCCCATCATCACCCCATTCCCACTATCAATCCCACAACGCAAAATTGTGCATCAATCAACATGCTAGAATACCCCGAACCAAACCCGACAAAAACCCCAATGCAAAAACATGAAATGACAGCAAATCAACACAACAAAATACTACCGATAGGGAGTTAATCCCCCCACCTACAGCCCAGCAAATTGAAGGAAAAGAGAATGAGAAAGAAATCAAGAAAAACCAACCTCAAATCGAAAAGGGGGACAAATCACGACGTCGATCCAATCCGTCCACGATCAACCTCACCACTTCTGTCCGGGCACAATCAAAAAACCACAAGAAAATCCATCATCGTCACTTCTATCCCCATAGCCGATCAAACCCAAAGGAAAAGAAAAGAAAGAGACGATCATCCACATACCCGTGATCGCGCGACGAAGAAGCCACAAAGCTGCCGCCGCTCGACAATCCCACTCGTCGCGGATCGTCCTCCTTTCCTGATGATGGTGGCCGAAAAAGAGAGAAGAGAAAGGGAGATGAGAAACGTGAGTGGGGGAGAGGAGAAAATCAGATCTGAAACTGAAACTGAAAGGAAAGAGAGAATTCTGGAGTTACGTGATATTTTCCATTCCCTAACCCCCCTTCAATCAATAGGGGTAAACCCGTAAATTCACCCCCATCAAATTAAAAGAGAGAAAAGGGAATGACAAGTGTAGTCGCCGGGTTTAGAACCCGTGACCCCTCAAATAACCTCCTCCTTTCTCCTCTCCCGTCTAACTGGCTGGGCTAGGAAAGATTCTCGAGAGGAAATGAATTTAAATAAAATAAAAGTCAACCGGACTAAGCTTCATAGCCCAACCAACTTAAATCCTATCTAAATCAAAATCAAACCGAACCGGAACGAAACCAAACCAAACCAGGATAAACCCGGGACGGGTTATCACATCCTTCCCTCCTTAAAGGACTTTTGTCCTCGAAAGGCAACCAACACCAACACCAAAACCAACCAAATCCAAGAACCGTCCAAAAGATGGTTCGTCACAGAAAGTAACATACATGAATGCTAAAACAAAAATGGAGTCCAAAATCAAACTAAGAAAAACTAGAACTATCATTTGGCAACCTCATCGTCTGCCAAGATTCCTCTATATCCCTCTGTTGTTTTTATCCTTGTCGAACAACAGGAGCGACCTCTGTTATCTCCACAGGAAACCCTTGAAGGAGCAGTAATAATGCCAAGTGGCAATCGATGAACGTACGGAGGTGGAGCGCGAACATCCCGAAGGTGCTCCCCCCAACTTAAGTCTAACCTAACAAATTAGTGCCAAAGAAAAGAGAACCAATAGAAGTACCAGGCAAGCAACAAAATAACCATGAAAGACAAATCGATAGACAAAAAAACATAAAACTAAACTGCGGAAATGGAAAGACATGAATGTACATATATTATAAGAAGAACCGTTCAGCAACACATCATTTTCCCTTGGTTGGTTGGGCAGGTTGACTAGGCAACCACCCTTCCTCCCTCTTGTTCAGAGTGTTGGCTAGCTCACCTATGTGGGTCTCCAACCGATTAATGGACTGTTGTGTTAGTTCGAACCCAGTACTGAGTTTTAGTCAGGCTTGCACTTGGTTAGACAACGCTTTTATCACCGTCGCCTCAAAAGGTGTGCGTAGAGTAAATGGAGATGGTAGAGGTGGCGGTGTGTAAGGTGCTACAATAATCTGTGGTTGTTGTTGTTGTTGTCGCATTGGAAGCCTAGATGATCCCCCCACCTAGGATTAAATGTGTTAGGATAAGCATTAGGTCTGGGGTTGTACCCTTGGGGATTGCTGAACCCTTGAACAGCATTAACTTGATCAGTAGTAGGGTTAGGAGAAGCTTGTGTCATTGGATAGACTGCCCAATGATGTGTCGTGTTCCCACAGGTAACACAAGGCTCCATTTTCATGACAGCTAGGGTGGTGATCGCATCTTACTTGAGAAGTAACTCAACCCTCTCGGAGAGCGCTGGTCAGTAGAACTCAGTTCATGCACACCCCTCTGACTTTCATTACGGGTAGCAGCTAGCTTATCTTTCCTCTTGAAAGATGTTTGGTACTAAGATGCGTCACTCATAGTCACAAAAAGTTCCCATACCATATCCTCATTCTTTGCCATAATGGACTCTCTGCAAGAAGCATCCATCAGTTGGCGATGATTTGGTAAAAGACCATAATAATAACTTTGCATCAGTTGCCACTTTGGGATGTCATGGTGAGGACATTTAAGAATTAAATCACCAAATTGTTCCCACGCCTCAAAAATTTGTTCATTATCATGTTGGTGGAATGTGGTGATCTCCCTACGGTACTGAAGTGTCTTACTAACTGAAAAATAATTTTTCAGGAAGGCAGCACTCATTTCCTCCCATGTCTTAATTGTTCGGGGTAGCAAGGTGCTAAGCCAGTGCTTAGCTAGGCCTTGCAGTGAGAAAGGAAAAAGAAGGAGTTTCATGGCCTCAGTTGGAAAGTGGGTAATTTTAAGAGTTGAGCTGATAGACACGAATTCAGCTAAATGTTGGTATGGGTCCGCCTGAGCTAAGCCATTAAATGCTCGTATTGATTGTATGGTCTCTGGCTTGATTTCATACTGGGTCGCCGTTATTTCTGGTAGCTCAATACATGACGGTATGTCATAAGCATTGGATATGAAATATGCGTGCAATGCAGGAGGTACTACTCTAGCTTCCCCGTTTCCCCCGTTTGTTCCTCAGCCATTATTCTAGTTCGTGGGTTCTTCTTTTTAGTCTTACGTCTCCCTAAGTTTTTATTAATGTCAATTAATTCAGGTCTAAGGGATCAGCGCTCAAGCATGTAAAGTTAAAACCACACCAGCAGAGAAATGACGACACAAAAACAACTAAAGCAGGAAAAACAAGAAATAAAAAGACTCAAAGCAGGATAAAACTAGAAATAAACCAATTCAATTCTAAGTTATCAGCAAACCGTCCTCGGCAACGGTGCTAAAAACTTGGTCGTGTCGCTAATGACCAAAGTTTAATATATTAAGGACACGTGATTACCTACTATCAGAAGACAGCGGTTGAGTACGAGTGTTGATTCCACAGGGACGGTTGTAATCGCCTAGATTGAATTATTCTTGATCCTAGAAAAGGGATAGTTGAGTTGGATTTTTAATTAAACTAACAATAAATAATAAAATAGGAAAATAAAGGATAGGATGTCGCTGGAACAGCGACTCGGCTGAAGGTAGCAAGACAAAGTCGTGCAGAGTGGAGCTAGACACAGTCATGTTGATACTAACACAGTCGTGTCTCGTTGATCAGGACACGGTCGTGTCTGTTCAGACACGGTCATCTCCTTTGTTAAGCAGGAGTAGACGTGCAATCCTGATACTAGGACGCACTCGCGGTACTAGAGATAAGCGTGACACGCTCAGTCCAGATTATGAGCAGGAATTAGAGTGTGACTTCGTCGTGAATCGATTGTTGACTTCAATTAATGGTTAGTATGGCTTATGGCATGGCATATCTGATCGAGCATATGCCATCACAGAGTTTCAACACTTCAATTAATCTAGTCACTTATCACGAGTAACAATAAACAAATCAAATACGACAGTTAGTAGTTCAAGCAGGATTTAACAATTTGAATCGAATCAGAGCCCTAAACAACTAACAACCACTTGTGTCCGTCACCCAATTACACGTTGAAAACACGACATAAAAATGATTACATAAATCTCTAGGAAAAATACTAGATGATGAATCCTGCTAGCAAGCGCCTCGTTGGTTCCTTGATTTGGCCGAGTGTTAATGAAGGGTTGTTGCTGTCAGCTCCATCGTGCTCCTTGGCTTCCACCGCTCTTCCGTCTCTCCAAATATGTGTCTGCAGGCATAAGGGCTGAAGGGGAGAAAGAGCGCCGAGCATCTGGGCACCGCAACATTTATAGAAGTCAAGGATAGGCCTAGACATGGGCGTGTCTGTATGGACACGGTCGTGTCTATAGACATGGTCGTCTCACACTAGACACGATCGTGTCCTTCATTAATTGCGCTGACTCCGCGTTGAATTGCAATCCAAGCGCTGCTAACTAAACGGTTGAGGTTCAAACGTTGTAAAATTGATGGAGCACGTGCCCAACGGTCCGTCAAATCCCTATCTTCATAGAGCAACTGCAAAATAGCGAAATAAACAAATAAAATGCATAACATAGGTTTTCACATCATAAATAATGAAAAGCTATAAACCCATGTGCCTAGGACCTACAGAGATGCAAATTTAGCCAAAATTAGAGATGTGTGGAGTGCACTTTCGCACACTCATCAAACGCCAAAAAAAAAGGAGTGCACGAGCACGTAAGGGGAAAAGGATTCGAATCCATTCCCTTGGAAAGGTGTCACATGTGTGACGAAAATCTTTGATGGAAAATTAAAAGAGAAACAGCTAGCTTAACTGCTAAGTTGATAAATGCATAATGGATGCAATTTTCTTGAATCTATGGGAAAATGCAAAATGCATATGGCATATGATTTGGTAAGAAATCCAAAATGCACTGCACTTTCAACAAGTGATGGGTGAAAGAATTTTTAATTCTTTTAACTCAATGGGTCTCATGGACTAAGACACTACAAAAAAAAACATGGGTTTAACGACAGACACTAATTGTCGGTAAATTGTTGGTAATTATAATAATCGTCGATAACTTGTTGGTGCCTGTTGTCAGTATAATTTAGTCAGTAATTACCGACGACAAGGGATTTTTGTCGGTAATTACCGACAAATATCATATTTTGTCGGTATTCAGTCTGTAATTCACAACCATTTACAATCCGATGAATTCCTTTTTTTCGACGGTAATATGGTGGTAATTACCGACAAAAATAATGTCTATCGATAATAAACAATCAAATAAACGCCGACGTATATTTTCTTCCGTTGGTAATATGTTGGTAATTACCGACAAACAAAAAATTATGTCGGTAATTGACGTTCAAATATTCTGTCGGTAATTTATACGTCGGAGTTCTCCGACGTATAAATTTTTTCGTCGGTAATTCGTTGGTAATTACCGACTAATATATTGTTTCGTCAGTAATTGACCACAAGGATTTACCGACTAAAGTTTTATGTGCATCGGAGAATAGACGGTAATTACCGACGTAAAATTATGAACGACGGTAACATACCGACTATTTCCTTTACAATAGGCGACGAGCTTCTACGAAGAACCGTCACTTATAACCGCAATTTTCTTTTTTAAAAAAAATAAATGCTGCTGCATGTTATTTGAATAGGCGACATAGTTAATAAAAACCGTCGCTAACTTATAATATTGGCGACGGTTTTATAATAAAATCGTCGACTATTAGGATACTATAGGCAATGGTTTTATTATAAAATGTCACCTATTAGGATAAAATAACTTCGAATTATCGCCGGTAACTGGTCGGTAAACCGTCGGTAACTTCTGAAAATTTTATTAGGAAAAATCTGTTTCAACGTCAATTCCCTCCTGTAAATATTATATATGATACAAAACCTATAGCAACCATATATATCAAAGCCAATAACCAACACTAATCAACACAAGGCCAATAGCCTACACAAACCAATTCATACAAATTGATAGAACTAGAAATGTAATGTATGGTACAAAGAAATGTAGTAGCCAGATCAAATGTTTTGGAGGGGAAGGAACTCAAGTACCATCATAAATTCACAAATGTATATATGATCAATTGTCTTCACCATGATCATTAACATCAGAAATATGGGAGTGGGAGGAGCGATCAGTTTGGGGAGCAAGCTGGAGAGCAGGGGGAGCAGACTAGGGAGTATGGGGAGCAGGGGGAACTAAACTCGTACTATCTTGAGAACCAGACTGGGGAGCAGGGGGTGCAAGGGGAACTGAACCTTCTTGCGAGAATGTGGGATGCTGAAATGGACCAGCTGCCACATGAATATCAGGAGGTATGTAATGCTCCATCATCGCCTGTACTACTCTCACGATCTCCTCTATCATTGTCTTAGAAGACTAAGGCTAGGTCGGCTGGGCGGTGGACTGCACGGACGACGAGAAGTACCAGTCAAAGTAAGACTAAGGGCACTAGCTTGGTATTGAGAACGAAACCCGTACGATATGCCATGATTGGGGCCTCCGGTAGCTTCACGCCAAATATCAGCCTCCGTCCATGAGGATGATGATCTCGCCGTCATCTCTGCCTCTATGCGAAACTACAAATAAAACATAGAATATTGTTAGGATCCATAATAAAATCCATTGCATACTATTACAAAGTCATGAAAATAAAACACACATACATAACTATATACACATAAAACATATATATAAATATATACACATAAAACACATAAATAAATACACACACACAATCTACACATAAAACACATATAAATATGTATACATAAACACATAAATATGTATATAAAGTACACGTATATACACAGACACATACACAATCTATACATAAAACACATATAAAACAC
Source organism: Dionaea muscipula (assembly GCA_028571145.1). Lineage (NCBI taxonomy): Eukaryota > Viridiplantae > Streptophyta > Magnoliopsida > Caryophyllales > Droseraceae > Dionaea > Dionaea muscipula. The sequence continues at coordinate 2,208 of JAOWBR010188578.1, read as the reverse complement.
ATATAAATATGCATACAAAAACACATAAATATGTATATAAAGCACGTCATATACACACACATAATCTACACATAAAGCACATATAAATATGTATATAAAACACACATATATAAATATAGAATTAGTTTCAAATAAGGATGCCCTCTTTGGAATAGTAGGAGTGGACTTTTGTGGGCCATTGGATTTGGGAGATCAAAGGTTGAGATTGAATACTGTTGGTAGTGGGTGAATAGTGAGACAGTGCACTGTTCATCTGAGATTGAATCTTGACTTTTGATTTGTAGATCCAATGGCCCAAAAAAATCCACTTTACTATTGAAAAAAGGATGCCCGCATTTGAAGGGACTGTCTAAACTTATATGATAATCCGATATGAGTTAGTCGTTTTCTATGTTAGTAAATAATACTGTCCGTATATATAAATAATATTGTTCGTGTGTATGTATGTATGTATGGGTAATATCACTCTATTAACCCTACTTATGTTAATCCTCTCTCTCACAAAATCCTCTCTCTCTCTCTCTCCCCCTCCTTCCTTTGCTCTTCTCGATGGTGGTGGCTGTGCGGCGATTTCTAACAGAGTGTCAGGCACCGCATGGAGTGGATGCATCAGGGTCGGACACATACCTCATAGGATCGGTTTCAAGGACACCCAATGTATAGATTGCTTAGTTTTCTACTTCTTTCGCTATGTCAATTGATTAGGGATGTTTTGCCCCTGATGTTGTATGTGGCCTCAGTTGTTTCCCCTTGATTTTTGGTTTGTCCATCTCTTTATGATATCATTGATGAGACATTAATTATTGTATGGGTTGTTGTGGTTTATTTGGTATTGATTCACGTTAGGCTTACGTGGCACGTGGAGCAGGTCCACGGGTCACGTGCCGCTTACACCCAGGGTGGGGTGTGGCATTATCTTTGCACTAGATTTCGTATCTCTTTCTCGATCTATCTCTAAGGCTGTTTCTTATCTGGGGTGGCAATAGACTATGGTTGAAAAGATAGAGGCCCGTGAGGACAACTAGACTTGGGAGACCTAGTTCCTTTGCCTTCCGACAAGAAGGTTATTGGCCATAAGTCGGTTTATGTGGTTAAGGTAAATTCTGATGGTTCTGTGGCACGTCTTAAGGTCCGCTTGATGACTAAGGGGTATTCTCAGGCTGACGGTGTTGATTATACTAAGACCTTCCTTGTGGCGAAGATGACGTCTGTGTGTTTCCTTCCTCTGGGTGTTTGCACGAGCTTTTTGTTAAGAATGTCTGTGAGGTTTATATGGAACAACTATCTGGGTTTGTTGCTCCGAGGGAGTGGCCATTTGTGTGAGTTGAAAAGTCCTTGTATGACTTGAAGCAATATCCCGGAGCATGTTTTGGAAGTTTAGCTTAGTTGTGTTAGAGTTTGGTTTGCAAAGGTCAAGCAAAAAACCACTTTGTGTTTTATAGTCATTCTGATGCTGGATGCTTATTCCTAGTGGTTTATGTGGATGATATTGTTATCACGGGAAATGATTGTACACGGATTACTGTCTTGAAGGCGTTTTTGCAACATCGGTTACAAACCAAAGACTTTGGGCTTTTGAAATATTTTCTTGGTATTGAGGTTAGCCGTTGTAAGTGTTACATCTTCTTATGTGAGCACGAGTATGTACTAGACCTTTTACAGGATACTGGTATGTTGGACGTCAAAGCTAGTGACACTCCTATGCTTCCGGGAGTGATCTTGCACCTGAAGAAAGTGGCATTTATAGTGATTTTGACACATACAGATGCCTAGTGGGCAAGTTGAATTACTTGGCCATCGCATGTCCATACATTCCCTCTTTTATGAGTGTTGTGAGTCAATTCTTATCTGATCTTTGTGTCCCTCATTGAAAAGCACCATGCATTTTCTCATATATAGCCGTATAGAGGCTTTTTCTAATGTTGATTGGACGTGTTTACCTTTTGACAAGGTTCTAAAAAGCGCTAGGCGCTAGTCGGGCGGTCGAGGGGCCTAGCGCCTAGAAGGATTAATCGTAGATTAATCGGGGCCTAGAGATTAGGCGATTTTTTATTGTTTTAATAATATTTGCCCTCCCGCCCTTTAAAACTTGACTATGTAGAACAAAAAAAATATATATATAATCTAAAAAGCTCAAATGTCCAATAATAATAAGAAATAGTAAAAATAATGAAGGTAAAAATATTAATATATAGCATTAATTATATA
>JAOWBR010188567.1:0-10254 GCA_028571145.1 Dionaea muscipula | reverse complement strand
GTCCCTCTTGACGTTGCATGTTCGCGGAGCCATACCGGTATGCTCGTTTAGTTGGGTGTTGGGATCCCTGTTGTTTTCGTGAATATTTTTATAGCAAATTTTCATCCATTATCACCATGTCTAATTTTTGTGGAAAGCTTATCTTTCCGTTGAATTTATAGTATTTATCCGATATACTGTTATATCCTTATAAGTCATGACTACGCATCTTTAGGTTTTTATCATTTACTATTCGTCAGTATTTCATCTCACTAGCTAGCGATAGCTGACGGATATTACCCCTGCTTGTTTTGGCAGGTTTTGACCCGTGATTTATAGCTGGATGTGGTAAGGAGCGGTGTGACCTCATTAGGACCTTTATTTCTTTCCCGTTGCATGATTTGGACACTCTGATTTATATTTGACCATGTGGTCATTTTGGATGTTGGTTTTTCCCGATATGGGATTTGTATTAGTTATGTATTTATATGATGCTTCCGCATGATGTTTGATGCCCATGATGGGATCTTTTGTATCAGTTTCCGTATCGTTAGTTTGGTATCTTCGCTCTTTTGCATGATGATTTGTTGGCCTTCTTTTGAGACTTGTCTGTTTTAGTATTTTGAGTTTCATCCCTTTAGCTTCAATGACCCGAGGTTCACCCCTCGGGTTATCGCCGGTAGCACCCGGTTCGGGTGTTACACAAGTCTTCGTTGAGTGATCATCAATGAACGTCACGAAGTAACTGGCGCCACCCAGAGACTTCACAGGCATTGGACCAAACACATCATTGTGAACAAGATCCAAAATCTGAGCCTATCACCGTGGCGTCGAGGAGCTCTTGAACGCCACCCTGTTCTGTTTGCCCTGAAGACAATGCTCACATCTCTTCAACTGGACTGACTTCAGTCCTGGCAGCAACCCTTGCTTGACAAGAACCATCATGCCCTTCTCACTCAAGTGAGCAAGGCGGTTGTGCCACAAGCTAGTGGCTTCTTCATCCTCCAGGGCATTGACATACCCTGTCGCCATCAGCTTAGTCTGCAAAACATACAGGAACGACTCCATCCTACCCCTCGCCACGATCATGGACCCCTTGCTGAGCATCCATCCGTCATCTTTGAAAGTGCTAACATAACCCTCGTCATCTAACCTCCCCACTGACAGCAGATTAAGGCTCATCTCGGGGATATGCTTCACATTTGTTAAAACCAATTTTCCACCCTGCTCATTCTCAAGGCAAACACTGCCAATGCCTATGGCTGCCGCCACACCAGGATTCCCCATCCTCACAACACCATAATCACCTGATGTGTAGGATGAAAATAGCTCTCACCTTGGAGTAGCATAAATGGTGGTGCCACTATCCACCACCCATTTTGTTTCCAATCCAGTAAGACAGACTGAGTTCTCCTCTATCATAGGAATAAACTCACCACCCTGAGTAACATTAGAACTAGATGAGCTTTCTGAGGATTTACCTCCAGCCTTCTTGGCTCCTGATGTCTCCACCATGGCCTGATCGTCGCCACCGCCACCATTTTGCTTTTGAGCACTCCACTTGAAGCAATCTCGCTTGTAATGGCCTTTCTTATGGCAGAAGAAACATTCAACTGTTGCCTTCAAACTCTTCCCATCTCGACTCTTACTTCTCGATGAATATCTTCATGCTTTATCTCTGTCAGAACTTCCCCCCTTGGAATCCATCGCCATCAAATCAGATTTTCCGGATCCAGATCCGTTTGCTTGTCGTCGAAGTTCCTCATTCAGAACAGAAGATTTGGCAATGTCCATGGTAACCACACCATTTGGAGCCGAATTTGTCACAGTCATTCGAAAAGTTTTCCAAGAATCTGCGAGAGTACCAAGCAGACAGAGGCCTTGAACTTCATCACCGAAGTTAATTCCCATACAGACAATTGATTCACAATTCCTTGAAAAACATTCAAGTGATCCGAGATCAGACTAGAATCATCATACCTTAGCGACATCAATTTGCGAATCAGGAACATCTTGTTGTTTCCTGTCTTCCAAGCATACAATTCCTCAAGTTTCGTCCACAACGTCTTTGCATCAGCAATATCACAAACGTGATTGACGACGTTGTCATCCACCCACCGACGAATGTATCCGCATACCTGTCGATGCAACATCGTCTAAAACTCGAAGAACTTCGATCACCGTAACAGAGAGAAGAAAAACAGAGCACTTCGATCTTGCTTTGATACCACTTGATGAGAATTCTAGAAGGGGAAACAATCTCTTAACCTCACTGAAACAATGAATCGAGCACAATCACAAAGTACACTCAAGGAAATTGGAGAAGATAGAAATGGTGGAAGAGAGAAAAAGAAGCTCTGTAACTTGATTCGAATTTTTCAAAGTGATTGCATGATACAATTCCGCATCGGGAATTCAAAATATATAAACTATTACAACCAATGAGGACAAGACATGTCTCACTCTAGTTGTAACAACCTAGACACACATCCCAATGTAAGCTAACAAACCTATAACAATAATCTAACTGAATGGACACAGATTCCTAAGCTTAACTGCTCGGGGCGACAACCTCCCAAGGCGCTAGCATCTGCAACTTTGTCAACAATGGCGCTGACATGCCTAACGCCATCTCAAACTAGCATTGCAACCAATGCCAAATGCCTTCCTCACATCCTAGGACACCATGAACAATATCCATGCAAGAGGATTTGCCCATACAACATTAGAATCATAAGTTAGAGCCAAGTGTCACCATCAGTCAAAGGCCTGGGAATCGTCGTCACAGACTTCCCTTCGCCATGACGCCAACTGAGCCTATCTCTCACACCAGATCTCCTCGAGACCTGAAACTTGGACCACATACCAAGTATAACATGATAATCATCATGGATATCCAAGGCGCCAAGGAATCATCCTGGATAAGAAGATCCATCCAACCGTCGCCATAGTGTCCACGGCGTCAATGAGACCTGCCGCCACCATGTCGTCTCCATCGCCTTGAATCTTCAACATATGCTGAGAAAACCTGAACATATATGATCTTTTGAATATCATTAGATATGTCTTATTGATTTGTAGTATGAAGGTAAAAAGCAAGCTAAGGGACCACAATGCAGAGCAGCAATTGAGAGAGCACAGGCTCTGGCGGAAGGACCGCAAGAGCCGAGGTATGACCATGCAACATGCACCGCAACCTGGAGGACAACAGAGGAGGCGTTTGAGGACTGCAAGCAATTTTTAAAGATGAGGACAGCAGACTGGCCGGTTTACCTAAAACAGTTAGCCCGGAAGAATAAGCTACAACCCAAGTCATCTTCAGGATCCGTGAACCAAGAGAGCGCAGGTATGGTTGTTTAGTTTTAGAGTTCTATGTTCTATGTTCTTTTTAAGTATATAAGTAGTTTAAGAGTTTTCTCATAAGTTTTTGGATATAGTGTTCTTAATTTCGAGGATGAAATTCTTTTAAGGGGGGTAGAATGTTATACCCCGTATCGGATAAACCGGGTATGATATGATTTTTAAATATTTAGTTATGATTAGTTAGGAATTTTTCGGAAGTTTTGAACTTAATTTGGATTTTTCATAAAAGTGACGCGTTTAGGGGTAAAATAGTTATTTTGGGTAAATATCATCGGAATTTAATGATTTTAGTGCCGTTGTGATCGTTATGAAAAATTAAGATTTTTTATTACCAAGTTGGTAATTATAGAAGCTTTGGACCTAGTGTTTGGGGTATGGTACAACTTTTCTTAAGGTTATGTTAGTATAGCTAGTATTTAATTTAAGTTAGTTAATTTATATAAGATAAGAGTAAGGGGAACTTACCTGGAGGTGCTGAAAGCTGCACGTGAAGATGGGGATGAGCCTAATTTGTTGACTAGTCTTCGTTTAAGTTCTAGCATGACAAGGCTTCCCTCACTACATGTGTCTTTTGCTTTATTTCCTTGAAGACACGCATAAGGCAGACAATCCACCTCCTGCCAATTGATTTATTTATTCTGATACAAGTATCAATGAAGATAGAAAAGATAACAGAAGAAAGAAGCAGAAAAGGGAACAGAGAAAGAAGGAAAGAGAGCAGAGACCGAGAAAGAGAAGGGAAGGAGAAAAACAAAGGGAAAAGTGAGGGAGTTTGTGTAAGGCTTTTCTACCTGTTGGTACCGCAGCTCTAAGGAGACCCTTTAGCTTTCATTCTTCTGCCAAGGTATTGATCGAACTCTAGTTTTGATGGTTAAGTGTAGAAGATAAGATTGAAGGCATGAGCATATAGAAACCATGTCATTTCCATGATAAATGATTTTTCTGTAGTAGTGACTTTATGAGTTAGTGATGTGCATGGCCTGAGATGAACCTGGACAGCATGTGTGCATGATTAATGGTATGTTAAACCTTTTGATTTATGATTTAGAAAGTGATTGAAGGATTTGAAGCATGTTTAGAACACTTTAGGTTAAATTGACGAAAATGTGATTTTCATATAACTAATTCATGATTTAGGAGTTGGATGGGCTGGAGGAGTATCTAAACATGTTATAATATGCTTATGTTTTAGTATTAAGCCATTAAACTGATAGTAGAAGCTGTGGACAAGGGAATTTCAAAGGAGGAAAAATCTGTCGGGGATACAGAACAGCAGCCGGTCGACCGATTGAGAACCGACGGTCGACCGATCTGCCCTTATGCTGTTCTGTTCATTTTCGAGCATGTGTAAATCCACATTTTAGCATACATTAAGGCAGATTAAGGGAATTTTAAAGAGATTAGTGGTGATAGCTATTTTCATATGTCGGTATTCATGTTATTTACCTTTCGCCTTTGTACCGGTTTATGTGGTGGCCCAGGGAACTTCGTCGATCTTGTGACTGAGTCTGAGCTTGAGGAGGACAGAGCACGTTCGGGGCCTAGTTAAGATCAGTCTCTATTTTTGTCTCACATCGTATCAGGTGAGGGTAGTTCACGACCTTTCACGGTTCCGGTATCATTTCTTTATACCCTCTGCTTTGTCTACAGTATGCATACACTGTATTAGCTTTTATCTGTTCGTTCAAGTCTCTTGTTGTTGATGGTCGACCTATGGGTCTTCGTGGTATTTTCTAGTTTTATAAGTTTTTCCTATGTTTTGAAAGTACATCTTTTTATGGTCCTATTAATCACAAACACGAGAAGGGTCGGTCATACCATTGGAGTGCCACATACCGGTCTTTTGACTGGGTTGTACCCTAATGATTATGAAAAACGTACTTTCTTGTGCTATTCTACGATGGGGATTGTGATAAAATATTGATGGAGTATATTTTATTATTATGGGGTTTTGAAATATATTTCATTGATAAATATGGGTTTAACTATTATCAAGTTATGTTAGATTCTATTCTCTTTGTGGAGATAGGATTCGTGTTTGATATAAAACAGTTTCAATTTGTTTAAAGTGATTTGATAAAGATAAAGTTCGTTGATTATATATGCTTGTAAAGGGATGTTATTATCAAGTAACATTGTTGTCCCTTGGAAGTAATTTCGGCCATGTAGGATTAGTCTCTTATGGGGGGACGACTCCTGGTGTTACAACGTCTATGGGTACTCTTGTTAGCTACAAGGGGACTTGGATGGTTGCTGCTTGATAATACATTGATCTTGGCTGTCATACCAGATTGTGGTTTAAGTTAGTAGGGATATCCCTAGGTGTGAATATGGATTGTTTTTCTTTATCGTATATGTTCACAAGACAGATACCATAACCGAAGGACAGTTTTATAGATTTGGTTTATAGTATCTGTTCACAAGACAGATGCTATAACCGAAAGTTATGGTTTTAGAGATTCCTATATGGTATCTGTTCACAAGGCAGGTACTATACTAACAGCTAAGTTTTGGTTTTGGTGCCCTTTAAGATTATTTTCAAGTTTCTGGTTTCTGATTCATGACTTATTTATTCTTCTGGCATGAGATTCTTGATATGATAGTGGCACGATTTCATTACTTCATTTAGTTATGTTATTATTCTAAGGTCTTACCTTTCAGTCCACTATCCAGATGCTTGTTACCATAGGAGCTTACTAATACTTTTTCTTCAGTATGTATGCTTTGTTTCTACCCTGGCTATCCTCACTCAGCCTAGTTAGTAGGCTGACGGTTACTACTGTCCTTTCCTTTCAGGTAAGTATGAATAAAGATAGAGTATGTGACGGAAGGACGCCCTCATTACCTCGTAGGTGGTTCTGGTTAAGGGATGTTTAGGTCGGACAAGAGTAGTGTTTTATTTTGCTTTCCGCTGTTGATGTTTGGTTGTGTATTAAGACATGGTGATATGATACAGTTTCACTAAATAACCTGTTCATGAATAAGGTTGACCACTTCGTGGTTTTGAGTTCCTGTTAATAAGATTGATAATTGGTGACATTTAGGCTTCAATGACCCTTATGGGTTATTGCCGGTTTCACCCTGGGTTGGAGTGTTACAATTGTGGTATCAAAGCAAGATGGTTTTTGCGAATAGAATAGAAATGGTGGAATAACTTGGGTTGAGAATGAGGCATAGATTGAGGCAACATCATCTTCCGGCATCCAATAGGTACGCTTCTTTACTGTTATATTTAGTGTTTTCCATTGTTAAACCATTATTTTCTATTTAGCTATGGTTCACACACGAACGGGCGCGGGAGAAGCCATTGGTACGTCATCACCACGACCAGTGACTAATCTGGGAAAGGGCCCGATGCACGCTGAACCGAGTATTATTTTAGAGCATCGTGCTGCGACTGAGGCAGCGAGAGGAGCGTCACCCATTTTAAGTCAGGAAGAGTGGGACTTGGTGCAACAATTTCGGGTTCAGAGGGCAGGGTCCCTACCTTGTATGGCAATGAATGTTGCTCCTCAAGGGCAGCATGAACCAGGAGAAAATGTAGTACCATTAGGTGGTGAGATAAGGGGACTTATGTTGGACCATTTCATGAAACTGAACCCACCAGTGTTTAGGGGGACGATTGATGTCGTTGCAGCCAATAACAGGCTCAGGGGGGCGGAGCGGATTCTAACCACGATCAGCTGTCCTGCAGAGCACTGGGTGCTAATAGCATCTTTTATGCTAGGGGATGCAGCAGAGTATTGGTGGAGCATGGTTGAACGAAAGTATGGAATTTTGAATGAGGTAATTACATGGTATTTGTTTGTGACGGAGTTCGAAGCTAAGTTCTTTTCGGCACATTTAAAATCATAGAAGAGGACTGGATTGCTTACACTGAAGCAAGGAGATGCAACAGTGGGCGTGTATGACGCCAAATTTTCAGAATTGGTAAGTTTCTGTCCCGATTTGGTGCCTACAAAGGAGAGTAAAATGCATTTGTTTATGCATGGTCTTAACCCTGATTTACAGGTAACACGTTAGATTTTTATTTTTTTTTGTGCTTATAGATTACACGTAAGATAGAACCATGAGTAACACTTTGATATTGTAGGTGGTACTTAGAGGTCTCCTTTACCCCACCTTGACAACAATGGTCGAGAGAGCGACCAGTATAGAAGAAGGGATTTCCCTTCAGAAGGCTGTTAGCCAAAAGAGGTCACGAGAAACCACAATAACTACCACCCAGACCCAGGGAGGTGATGGACCAAAGAAATAACAACAATCCCAGGCACGAGTGTGTAAAGGATGTGGGAGGTATCATTCTACAGGTGTGCACTGCAATGGAGTGCCTCTGATTTGCCACACCTGTGGTAAATCAGGGCACAGGGCTGCCACTTGCCACACCAATATGAGTATTCAAGGGGGAACAAGTCAACCCACAGCCTCTGGAACCAACATACAACAGCCCAAGAAAGGGGTTGTGCCAGCACCAGCGAAAAATGTTGCACCTGGAAGAGTGTTTTGCCTACAGGGCAAAGACTCGGAAACACCATAGGTCTCAACTGATGAATTAAGTTTGTTGTGTATAAGAAAAATACACTGATCTCACTTTTGTTGTCTTGTGTATCGTGGATACATTTTGATTTCACTTTTGATGAACTTATACTTAAGTACAATGGAACTACTTCTGTATATAGTCAGGTTTGGCATTACATCAGTGTGAGTATATTGATGAGAAATCTAGAAGCAGAAATAATCTTTCAACCTCACTGAAACAATGAATCGAGCACAATCACAAAGTACACTCAAGGAAATTGGAGAAGATAAAAATGGTGGAAGAGGGCAAAAGAAGCTATGTAACTTGATTCGAATTTTTGAAAGTGTTTGCATGATACAATTCTGCATCGGGAATTCAAAATATATAGACTATTACAACCAATGAGGACAAGACACGTGTCACTTTAGTTGTAACAACCTAGACACATATCCCAATGTCAGCTAACAAACCTACAACAATAGATCTAACTGAATGGGCACAGATTCCTATGCTTAACTGCCCGGGGCGACAACCTCCCAAGGTGCTAGCATCTGTAACTGTGTCAACAATGGCGCTGACATGCCTGACGCCATCTCAAACCAGCATTGCAACCAATGCCAAAAGCTGTCCTCACATCCTCGGACACCATGAACAATATCCATGCAAGAGGATTTGCCCATACAACATTAGAATCACAAGTTAGAGCCAAGTGTCGCCATCAGTCAAAGGCCTGGGAACCGTCGTCACAGACTTCCCATCGCCATGGTGCCAACTGAGCCTATCTCTCACACCAGATCTCCTCGAGACCTGAAACTCGGACCACATACCAAGTACAACATGATAATCATCATGGATATCCAAGGCGCCAAGGAATCATCTTGGATAAGAAGATCCATCTAACCGTCTCCATAGTGTCCACAGCGTCAATGAGACCTGCCGCCACCATGTCGTCGCCATCGCCTTGAATCTTCAACATATGCTGAGAAAACCTCAACAAAGCTCCCCCTTCTCACATATGTTGAGCAGCATCCACAAGTCCTGCTGTTCCACAACATCTCTTGAACTTCTCTGAAGTCAGAATCTTGGTGAGCATATCAGCACCGTTGTCATCGGGGTGAACCTTCTCCAGCTCAATCAGATTGTTAGTCACTGGATCTCAAATCCAGTGATACCGCACATCACTGTGCTTTGATCGACAATGGAACGAGAAATTCTTTGCTAAGTGATTAGCACTCTGGCTGTCACAATGTAGCACAAACCTTTCTTGTTTAATCCCCAACATTGAGAAGATTCTCTTCATCCACAGAAATTCTTTCGATGCTTCTGTTGCGGCGATGAACTCAGCCTCCGTGGTTAATAAAGCCACACATTTTTGTAACTTGGACTGCCATGATACAGCTCCCCCTTCAAATGTCATCAAGTAACCTGAAGTAGACTTTCTTGAGTCAAGATCCCCTGCCATATCCGCATCAGTGAAAGCTGTAAGCATTGGAGACCCGTCGCCATAACACAAGGCGAGACTGGAAGTACCTCTCAAGTACCTAAAGATCCACTTTACTGCCTCTTAATGCTCCTTGCCCGGATTGGACATGAATTTGCTCACTACTCCTACTGCATGAGCTAGATGAGGTTTTGTTGCAATCATTGCATACATTAAACTTTCTATTGCTGAAGCATAAGGGACTGTCTCCATCGCCCTAGCTTCATCCACAGTCTGAGGAGATTGATCATGGCGAAGCTTGTAATGTGGTGCCAAAGGCGTCGACACTGCTTTAGCCCCATCAAAGCCAAATCTTTTCAAAATCTTCTCAATGTACCTTTGCTGGGATAGATACAAATTTTCATTCCACCTGATGATCTCTAACCCAAGGATCTTCTTGACTGCTCCCAAGTACTTTATCTCAAAAGCTGTGGCGAGGCTTGCCTTCAACTCTTGAATCCATTCGGGGTTCTTCCCAACAATCAGCATATCATCAACGTATAAGAGAAGAATGATGAAATCATTTGAAGAATACCTCTTCACAAACACACAATTGTCTGAAGCCGTCTTGGCGTAGCCTTGCTCCTGGATCGTTGCCTTAAACTTCTTATACCACTACCGTGGCGCTTGCTTGAGTCCATATAAACTCTTTCTCAGCTTGCACACCAGGTGTTCCTTCCTCGTCTCTACAAAGCCTTTAGGTTGATCCATGTAGATTTTCTCCTCAAGCTCGCCATTGAGGAAAGCTATCTTCAAATCCATATGCTCCACTTTAAGATTCAAACTAGCTGCGAGACCCAAGGCTATCCTTATTGAGGACATCTTGACAACTGGAGAAAAAATCTCATCAAAATCAACACCTTTCTTTTGTGAAAAACCCTTCACCACAAGCCTTGCCTTGTATCTGGGCTTC
>JAOWBR010188566.1:0-19142 GCA_028571145.1 Dionaea muscipula | reverse complement strand
TTATGAATTAGTTTTATTTAATTGGTTTTTCTTGCTATTTTTATCTTTCAATGAAATTAAATAATGTTTTATATGTATGGAGTCCTATATTTTGGGATATGAATATTTGATTTTTTTTTTTAACATGAAGACAATTATGAGAGTAGAGATAGATACTAAGAGAGGAAAAAAGAGGACGAATCAAAATAACATATTAGGCATTCTAACGTACCGACTCTCACTACCCCTCAAATCTGATTCTTCCCAAATCAACGAATTGCGTACCCATATGTGTACCACGTACCGGAACGTATCGCGAATCTGATAAAATATGGGTCTGACGGCAGCAGTTAACGGGTCCCGTCCACGACAGAAGCGGGAGCAAACTGAGGAAATGAGTACGTGGCAAGGGTGGGTTTCTCGGAGAGCCAACTGGCGGTGTTGCGCTCTAGAGGGGCGATTCCTGTTGCCAATTGTCCGATCGACTTCCTCACGAGCGTTGGAATTGCTAAAGGAAGATCAGGAGGATGGGGGTGAACTATTGCGAATCAGCCCTGTTGCCACGGCTCATTGGGACTCCAAGGAGGCACTTGCTTCTCGTGACGTCTCGACTCCTCGCGAGTCAAGGCTCGTGTACCGTGTGGTGGTTGGTGGACTCAAGACAATGGTGGATGCTCAGGTTGGCAAACCCACGGATCTGGAGAGGTCCGGGGCAATGGAGCCGAAAGGTGCAGTCAGCGGTGGTGCTCTGTGGTTAGGCAATGTGGCTAGGGGTTGGAGTCACATTTGAAAGAGGCAGAGGAACTTGAACCGTCCTTTCCACACCAAATTTTGGGTGAGGCATTTGGAGTCGAGGATGGAGAAATTGGTGAATCGACACCAACCCACCGAGGAGTGGTGTTTCTGGATGAATCGACGTATCGTCTGACGAAAGACAACATGGGTGGCCTAGGTGGAGATGGCTCACGGCAATCTAGTGGTGTTGGAAGTGTGGACAGTGACACGGAGGTTGTTTTAGGAGAGGCATCTGGCGGGTGAGGGAGGTAGCGAGGGCAGAGGTGTAGTGGTGCAAGGAGAAGGAACCAAGGTAGCGGCGATCGGTGTCGAGGCAACCAACGCTGGTCTTTGGGGCGCTGGCACGTTGGTTGTTGGTGATGGCCCTGGCCGGAGCCCTCACCTGGTTCCTTCTGACGAGCACTTGTCCACTAGTGTTGGAGGGTAGGGAAACTCCATGGGGTTGTGGGTGAGCCTTGGGTAGCGTCGCAGTCAATAGTCATGGGTGGCCAGCAGTTATCGGTGAGGGATGGTGGTAGGAAGAAAGGAAAGGCAGTTGAAGGTTGGGTTTCCGATCCACGACTGGTGGATGGGAAAAATGTTGGTGTGGGGTTGATGCTGATGGGGATTTCACAAGAAGGTATGGGTCCCGTTACGCTGGGTAAATCACGTAGTTATGCTTATGTTATTGTTGTTGATCCTCGATCTAATATAAAGCTTATATATGATCTCCCTGTATGTGTTGATGGAGATATGTTTATTGAATTTGATGATGAAGATTTGGTGGATGATGAATTTGTTACAAGCCCGGGCTTGGTAGCGAGTAAAGGGAGGTGGAGCTATGGTGATGGTGAGAATGTGAGAGAGATTTAGACGAAGGAGGAGGGAAATAGAAGAATGGGGCTGAGAAGAAGAGGAAGAAGAAGGAGAAGTAGGGAAGATTCTGAGGAAGAAGGAATAATTTTATTCATTGCATAACTATTATCATGCCTAAGGCATTGTTTAAATAGAGATTACAGATTAGATAAGATAAGGAAAGAATAACTAACAGGATGGATTTCCTGATTTATTTTATTGCTAACTATCCATCTTAGGCTACTGCTAGATAATAGCTTTCCTTGCAGGACTTCAACCACTTTTGGCAACTATATGGTTTCTCCTTTGGTAAGTTATTTTGAAGCGAGGATTTGGAAATTGGGCTTGTGGGTCTTGAGTTCCAAGCAAGGTAACACCATTGCCTGCATCCGCAGCATTGCCCGCATTCGCAGCATCTTCAGAATCCAGCTCAACGGCATCTAACATTTCCCCCCGCTTGAAAAGGCCCTTGTCTCTGAGGGTAAAGGACGGGAACTGCAGCTGGAAGGGGGACCAAGGTTCCCAGGTGGCATCTGCTGGTGAGCAATTGGCCCAATGAACTAGGACCTGAAGGACTCCAGCTTGTGTGCGGCTATACAAAATGGCCTGCGGACATGGATCATCAAGTTCGTGAGGAGGCAACGGAGTCGACACTGCATCAGGATGAACGTACCATTTCTTGAGTTGGGAAACATGGAAAACGGAATGAAGGCGGGAATCCTCCGGAAGTTGCAACCGATAAGCTACCTTCCCCACAATGGCAGTTACTTGAAAGGGACCAAAGTACTTGGAACCCAGCTTCTGATTCCTCCGAGCTGCTAAGGAAAGTTGGCGGTAGGGCTGGAGACGGAGAAGCACCCAGTCCCCCACAAGGAAGGTCCTTTCTTGATGCTTGTTGTCATAATATTGTTTCATCCGGTTTTGAGCTGCCAAAAGGGATGCGCGCACCTCTTGAAGGAGCTGGTCGCGGTTAGTAAGTTCCTGCTCCACGGCGGCTACAGCAGAAGTCCCGAGAATATAATGTAAGACAGTGGGAGGGGGACGCCCATATACGAGCTCAAAAGGAGTGACTTTTGTGGCGGAGTGGAAACTAGTATTATAACAGAATTCTGCCCATGGAAGCCATTTAATCCATTGTCTAGGATTATCATGCGAAAAACAACGTAAATACATTCCCAATGTTCCATTCACAACCTCGGTTTGGTCATCCGTTTGAGGGTGATAGACAGAACTATGACTAAGCTGGACTCCTTGGCGGTGAAACAACTCCTTCCAAAATGTACTTGTAAAAACCGGATCTCGATCACTAGCAATAGAAGATGGAATGCCATGCAATCGAACAATGTTCTCAAAAAAGACTTGGGCCACTGAAGAAGCAGTGTAAGGGTGTCGGATAGCCAAGAAGTGAGCATATTTGGAAAGTCGATCGACCACCACAAAAATGGTAAACTTCCCGTTGACCGGAGGAAGGCCATCAATGAAATCCATGGAGAGATCGGTCCAGACCTGCTGCGGAATGGGTAAAGGTTGAAGGAGCCCTTGGGGCTTACAATGGGCAGCCTTGTTTTTTTGACATACTGTGCATTTCTTGACAAAATCCCGAGCATGAGACTTCATACCATTCCAAAAGAAGCTGGAATGCAATCAGTGGAGATATTTAACTGTTCCTTCGTGTGCCATATCATGATAAGCGGCCAAAATCTGAGCAATGGAGGGGGAATCAGGAAGGAGATAGATGCGGCCATGATACAAAATCAACCCGGACTGGAAACGCCATGGTCCCGTAATCTCTCCGGTAGTAATCTGCTGCTGTAATTCCACCAACTCAGGATGCATGGAGACTTCTCGCTCAATGCCTTCAATCCATCTTGGAAGAGGTGTACTGACAGCGTGGAACTCACCCATGGCACAGGAGAGTGCATCAGCTGCAGTATTATCCTTGCCCGGCTTGTATTCTATGGAAAAGTTATAGCCCAATAGTTTGACTAACCATTTATGTTGTGCTTCTGTATTAATGGTTTGCTCCCATAAAAATTTGAGACTTCGGTGGTCTGTGCGAACCACAAATCTGCTACTAAGAAGATACGGCCTCCATCGTTGGACTGCCACTACTAGTGCCAACATTTCCTGATCATAAGCCGACAACTTTAAATTACGCCCTTGTAAAGCCTTGCTAAAGAATGCGGTGGGATGGCCTTCTTGCATGAGGATTGCTCTGATTCCAACCCCGGACGCATCACACTCGATAACAAAGGGTTTAGAGAAATCTAGAAGGGCTAACAGATTTGTGGTTCGCACAGACCCACAAGCCCAATTTCCAAATCCTCAAATTCGTGTGAATGATATCTAGTGTTGATCAATGCACACTCGGGAATATGGCCATATCGCCTCTTTCAGTTTGGAGAAAGTCGAGTCTTCCACATGAGTCCAATGAAAGTTGTCCTTCCATAACAGTTGAGTTAATGGTCGGGCGATATGGTCATATTCCGGAATAAATCTGCGATAGTAGCCGGTAAGTCCTAGAAATCCCCAGTGCCTTCGGAGTCTTTGGCGTGGGCCAAGCTATCATTGAAGTAATCTTGATAGAATCAACTGCCACTCCATGGGTTGATATGATGTGCCCTAAATAAGCCACCTCCAGCTGACTAAAGCAACACTTGTCGCGTCGGAGGAATAACTTATGCTCGCGCAGAAGGGAGAAAACAGAATGAAGATGCTTGCAAGTGTGAGTCCCAGCAAATACTATAAATTAGGATATCGTCAAAAAAAACAAGTACATATTTACTAAGCATGGGACGAAAGATATCATTCATCAAGGCTTGAAATGTCGTCGGGACGTTAGTTAAGCCGAAGGGCATAACAAAAAACTAATAATGCCCCTGATGCGTGCGAAAAACCGTCTTCTAGATATCATCGGGAAACATGTAAATCTGGTGATAACCACTTTGCAGATCTAATTTGGAGAAGTATTGTGCCCCATGCAATTCATCCAGAAGTTCATCAATTAAAGGAATGGGAAGCTTGTCCTTAACAGTGAGCTGGTTGAGACCCCGATAATCCACACACATCCGCTTTGTTTTTAAACGAGCAAGACAGGAGAAGAAAACGGGCGGACACTAGGACGAAAGACGCCTGATGTGAGCAATTCTGATACAATTTTCTCGATCTCATTCTTTAGGTAGTGGGGGTATCGATAAGGCCAAATATTGACTAGGTGACTGCCGGGTGCAAGAGGGATGCGATGATCCAGAGCTCGTGGGGGTGGTAAACCCGTCGGGGCCTGAAATAAATCATCATATTGTTGGAGTAATCCTTGGAGATCCGGGTGGGCTGCTGGTGCTTGGCCTGATCGATCCCAAGTTGTACTGCATTAAGCTATAGGAGGAAGCTTTGCCCTTTTTGTCGTAGGACTCGGCCAGCCTTCCTTGCACTCACCACTCGATCTACCGGTGAAGCTATACCCTATAATTCCACTTTTCGACCATTGATGTCAAATTCCATCTTGAGTTATGCAAAGTCCCAACTAATTTTCCCGAGCGTGCATAACCATTGAGCCCCAAGGACAGCATCATAGCCACTTAATGGTAACAAATAAAAATCGGTGTAGAAGGAGACCCCTTGTAATTGCACTTGGATGTTGAGGCAGCGGCTGGAGCACTCTAATCTCTCCCTGCTGGCGACAAGGACTGAAAGTTTCTCTGGGCTGGTGGGTGAGATATTCAATTGAGCGACAATTTCAGTTTCAAGAAAATTATGTGTACTACTTCCTGAGTCTATCAGAATAATCATGGAGCGATTGCCCAGGATTCCCTTGACTCGCATGGTTTAGGGATTACGCTTCCCTACCAGAGCGTGAAACGAAATTTCCGGCGTCTCAAGCGGAACTACTTCAATGAAAAGTGGCTCCTCTTCATCTTATGTTGAGTCAAATTCATCCTCAAAGCTGTCGAGCAGGAAGAGCCGCTTGCAGCGGTGGCCAGGCATAAATCTCTCATCGCAGTTGTAACAGAGCCCCTTATCTCGTCGGGCCTGTATCTCAGAGCGGGTCAATCGTTTAATTGGGGGAGTGGATGTAGGTACGGTGACTGACAATGGTGTAGTTATGCTCGTCTTCAATGGGCTGCTCTGGGTTGTCGAGGATACTGCCCGTCGATTATCAGTCGTCAACGTCATTCTTTACCTCAAAAATTTTGCCTCATAGAACCGGGCAAGACCCACTGCTTCGGTAAGAGTAATGGGAGAGGTTGCTTGCACATCTGCTCTAATTGTCTCGCGGAGGCCACTCACAAAACAAGATACCTGTTGATTGATGGATAGTTTGTCGGCGTGGGTTAAGAGGCGCTCAAACTCCGTCTGGTATTCCATCACGGTCCTTATTTGTTTTAATTTGGTGAGATCACCAAAGAAATTGCAATAGAAGGATGGTCCGTATAGAGCATGTAAGGCCTCTTTAAAACGAGCCCACGTTATAGTTCCTTCGGTCTCTTGAATAACTTGATACCACAGCCGAGCACCTTTGTTGAGGTGGTATACGGCTAAAGTTACCTTCTCCAGTTCGGGTGTCTCATAAAAGGCGAAGAATTGTTCTACCCAGCATAGCCAACTTGTTGGATCATCAAATACCGTTGTAGCGGGGAAATTTGAGTATGGAAAATTTGGGCATGCCTCGATTGTTGTCAGTTCGGGCTGAGGAATAGGAACCGACTTCTATGGATTTACCTTGGCACATCATTCCTCCAATCTGATCTATGAACTGTTGTGTGAATTGCTAGAACAAGTCGTGCATTCTGGCCTCAAAAGTTTCGGGCTTTTTACCAACATCAGCAGCCGAGATGTTGCCATCGGGAGTAGAGGCAACAGTACTGGACATGGTTGGGCCTGATCCGAGGATGGACGTCGGCTCTGATACCAATTTGTTACAAGCCCGGGCTTGGTAGCGAGTAAAGGGAGGTGGAGCTATGGTGATGGTGAGAATATGAGAGAGATTTAGACGAAGGAGGAGGAAAATAGAAGAATGGGGCTGAGAAGAAGAGGAAGAAGAAGGAGAAGTAGGGAAGATTCTGAGGAAGAAGGAATAATTTTATTCATTGCATAACTATTATCATGCCTAAGGCATTGTTTAAATAGAGATTACAGATTAGATAAGATAAGGAAAGAATAACTAACAGGATGGATTTCCTGATTTATTTTATTGCTAACTATCCATCTTAGGCTACTGTTAGATAATAGCTTTCTTTTCAGGACTTCAACCACTTTTGGCAACTATATGGTTTCTCCTTTGGTAAGTTATTTTGAAGCAAGGATTTGGAAATTGGGCTTGTGGGTCTTGAGTTCCTGGCAAGGTAACACCATTGCCTGCATCTGCAACATTGCCCGCATCCGCAGCATTGCCCGCATCCGCAGCATCTTCAGAATCCAGCTCAGCAGCATCTAACAGAATGAGGGATGTGCTTAGTAGGTCATTTCTACAGGGGTCTCAAGGGTCTCTTCTTGATGATCTTACTTGTACTGTGCTGTGGAAATTGTGAAGCTAGTATGGCTTGGTCAATGTGTTCACCTTAGAGACTGACTTTTACTGTTCAAATTTCGAAGTGAGTATGCCCAAGATAAGGTTGTGGAAAGAGGGTCGTAGTTTGTGGTGGGAACCTCTCCTATTGCATAAATAAGAGAGGGAGATGTCCTTGACGAAGGTGTTGTTTAAGGTCGAGATTTGGATTAGTTTTTATCACATTCCTTTGGAATGTTAGAACCCGAGAGGATTGAGTAAGAATTAGATCGCTAGCATAATGGGTCGTCCGCTCTACGTGGATAAGTTGACTGTATCGAGGTCTAGACTGGCATATGCTAGGATGTGTGTGGAGGTGGATGTTGATACACCAGTGTAGTGTGTAGAGGTGAAGATTAGAATAAGTGGTAGTTTCATGAAGATACCGGTCGAATTCCAATAGTTCCCTGCTCGGTGTGAGAAATGTAGAATGTTTGGGCATACTACAGTTAGGTGCCCGATCCACCAGAAGGTCCATCACGAGGTTCAGGGGATGGCCCATGCCTGTGATGTGTACCCCGAATCCTATAGGGGAGGAGTGGACGGAAGCTAGGAGGCAAAGTAGGAAAGCCGCTTCCCAAGTCTATAGAGGAGAGGAAATTGTGTAAGTGGGGGACGGAGTCCCGATGTTGCCATAGTTGGGTAGGGTTCTTAGGAGTTCACCTTGTGTAAGGCAACACGGGATGGAGGATGCTAGTCAGGCGGAGATGGAGGAGGGGCCTAAGGACATGCAAAGGGAGACTCTTATTGCGGCAGTAATATGTAGGTTCTTGATGTGCTTTCTTCCACTGATGATGTTTCACTTCCTTCTGGTGATGAATCTCATCAGGTGCATCCACCACCACGGAAGAGCAAAGGCAGAGGCGGCAGGGCTCAAGGACGACATCAGAACTAGTTGCGGCCTATGTGAGTGTTTGTCCTACCCATACGGAATGTGCATGGTATTTGAACTATATTTCATGTTTTTGTGTTTTGTTTTGTTGTTAATGGCCTAAGGGCCTGAGGCCTATGTTGGTTCTTATTGTGATTGTATCCTAGCATGCGGGATGTGTATGGGCATAGGTTGTACTCCCAATTGTAGAGGAGGTCATGTCGGATTTTCCTCAATTTTGGCGAGGGTTTTAGCTAGGAAGTTGGTGTAGGTAGGGTGCTTGTGGTTGGGTAGCGCTTCTCATATTTGATCTAGTTGTAACTGTATGTTTACCTAAGGCAAACCTTTTTATAATTTTGTACTCATTGAACTTTTTTTAAAATGAAATTACTCACTTACCAGAAAAAAAAAAAAAAAAAAACTTATTAGTAACTAGTAAGTGGAAGAAGGAATTGATCAGACATCAGCTAGGATCTCCGTGATTTAGGAAAGACATATAAGACGTATAGGGGGTGATTCACTAAGCAGCTGCATTAGGAATGCAGGAAATGTAATGGCCGTCATTATGCCAAGATGAAAGACCTTTTCTTTAGGGTTTTACACTAAGCACCTTCAACATTTAAGCAATAATCCATCTAGAAGTCTTCATATTCAAGCTTTTAAAACTCATGCGTAAGCCTATTAAGGATCCTTAATCATTCACAAGGTGAACCTTATGCAGTAAAATCGTCCATAACCAACTGTTCATGTTGGCAACCAAAACAAAAAGATTAATAAATAGAAGTATATTAAGAAGTTTGTGATGAATGTTGTAATTCATTTAATGGAATTTCTTATCATAAAGAGTGTTAGTTGGATTGATGTGCAGAAATATAGGGAAAAGAAAGGGGGCAAAAATATATATGGCAACAAATGAAAAAAGAAAGACGTTAATACACGTTTCATTCACAGGGAACCAAAACATTGGGCTGGGCTGACTAGTGTATTCCTTGAATTTCTGTTATATTGTTGGATCCTTAACTATGAGCTACAAGATATTCAATTGTAAATTGTATGGCGCAAAGGGGGCAAGGAACATGATAATGTCAAGCAGTCTGTAGGAAGATTCACAAAAAAGACTACACATGAAGTAAATCTAGGCAATATCTAATCTGATCATCTAGCACTCTTCAATAAACATGCTTGGGATTGTTAAAAGCCTATACTATTCCATGATTTCTTAGATTCTCCTTTCAAGTAAGATGCATCTCCGTGTGTACTCTTTCCTCCAGAACTTTAAACCACGTATTGCAGGAAAAAAGTAGATTAAAAAAAAAAAAAGAACTTGAGGATTGGAATTTACATATGATCTTACAACATATTGTTATTAAACCCGACAACAAGCGGTCTGATGTGGAACACGATAATAAAAGATAGATAACATAAGACTAGGATGAGATGAAAAACAAAAGGGATGAGAAGCAGAGAAAGGGAAGGGGATGAGAAATCGGAGAAGGTTCGCAAACATGAGATGAGAGCAAATATTGTTGGAAATCACTCAATATCCAATCATAATTCATAACATAAGTCAAACAAGGACACCAATGCATTATATAGCCATAACTAATCAACCTAACAAGATTCTAAGATATGATAAGATCTCTAATAATAATCTAGAATATCCTAATATAAAAGAACAACAAAGAAGTACATAATTACTAAATAATCCTAAATATACAAAACTATCCTAATATAAAAGAACAAAGAAGTACATAAAATTACTACATAATCCAAAATATACAAAACTAATTAAATAAAATGAATTGTTAAATTTTGGTCTTCTTTCCGCCTATGTGATCTCCATCATTCTCCCCTTGTTGTTCAAAACATGACCTCGAGTTTTGAAGTGATGAATTATGGGGGTGAGGGGATTACATATGCGAGAATTAGACTAGAATTTAACCATTGATAGTATTTAGTTAGTTTTGTATTTTTTTGGATTATTTAGTAATTTTATGTACTTCTCAGTTTTTATTTTTGGAATGGGGTGCCGTTTTCCAAGGTGGGCTCTTGCTAAGGTTGATCCTCAAGAGTTTCATAAATGTTGCCACCAAGTTGCGCCACTCTAATCATTTCAACAGAAAACACCTACCAAAAACAGCACAATCCTTGATTCCAAACTTTGGATGAAACAGAAATTAAATGGAGATCCAAACTGGCATAGAGTTGGAGAAGATAAAAGAAGAAGACTTGATTCTTTTGACTAAGTTCAAGAAGAAGAGTCTCAGGTTATGCATGCTACATGTGTGAATGAAGTAACTAGTGACGATCATGTACTTGAAGTGAGTTTGAGGATGACATGATATGATACCTTAATCCCACCACGGTGGTGAGAAGAGTTTTAACATTTGGTATATTGCCGCATTTGTATTAAAGCAGACCAAACATGATCGGTTTGGTGGAATGGTCCAAAATGGTGGATGGTCTTTGGGCCAATGGTGGGCCTGAGTGCCAATTGATTTCTATTTGATTGAGATTGAGTCTAACGAGGACGCTAGTGCTTTAAGTGGAAGAGATTGCAAAACCCTAATTCCACATCGATGACTGAGAAGAGTTTGACATTTGATATATATAAAAAAGGTTTCAACCTTTTCAGGCCCTCAGGGTGAAGACGATAAAAGAGCTCGTTAAGGTATGGTGGTATGACTTCGGGCCTAATGGTGTTACATGTGAAGTTGGAGGAGTTACAAGAATAAGAAAGAACTGATCCATCAGAGTAATTCTTGAGCATTAAATAATTGGTTCATGGAGTTGGATCCATCTCTTATTCTTGTTGCCTCAAACTTTTCTAGGGATTCGATTGGCTCATTTGAGGACGTCATTTAGCCGGATGATAATAATCTATTTATATCTATTCATCCTCTACTAGCATTTTTACTTAGAGAGGATTCGTATGTTTCCCATAATGGTTCAGGGGTAAGTGATCTTACACAATCTAGAGATTTCAAAACCTACTGCACATACATATAACAGATTGTTGACTTGGAAAATGAGAAAAATACCATCATCATCATCACGACCACTTTTCACTAGGTGGGATCGGCCATATATATACGCAGGACATATTCACACAAGATCTGAAAAATAGTGTGTTGGCAATCAACTACCTAACACGTAAAATGAGAAAAATATGATGATTTAAATTCTTTATTTTGTACCATGTACAATTGTCCAGACGGTAATGATAGTACATATTATCCGTACTTTTGTTAGAAATTGGATCAATCAAGTTGTTATGTCTGCCCGATGGTTATTGGTAAACTGTTCGAAAAATATAATGATTTAAATTCTTTATTTTGTACCATGTAGAATTGTTCGATTGATTTGTTAGAATATTTTGTGTTAGAAGTGTGAATTCATATTTTCGACTTAATGGTTGAGATGTTCCGCTTTTTGTTTTGGGCTATTTGTTAGTTGTCATTTTGATATCCGTTCTAAACTGGTGCCTCTCGAGATTAGATCTAACCCATTTTTTTCACTATTAAGACATCTCTCTATTAAGTGCCCGACTTCGTACAAGGGTATCATATAGTACGCCTCTATTGAATTGTACTTATGCGACCCTTAGACCTCAGTCTTTATACCAATTTAATGGATACATTTATTATTAATAATACTGAACATGTTAGTTTAGGACCTGTGTTGGTTTGTTCATTTATGACATTCATGTGAAGATGGAAATTAGTTCACAAATATTCTATTATTCTTTTAATAGATTGGTTTGAACTGATTGGTTTAATTATTGATGATTTTGGTAAATATTGAATTTGATTTAACATCTGTTGAGTTGAGTTTTATGTAGAATTATTTGCAAACTTGCTTGATCTGTCAAGTTGTGTAAGGTTACTTACAAGGCTCATTCAGTTGAGCTCATTCTGTTTTCATTTTTACTCTTGTATCTTCATGAAGGAATTTAGAACGTTAAGCTGCTGGAGTAAAAAAAAATCTCTCGCCGACATATTGTTTATATACTAAACAAATGAGTTTTATTATAGCAATTATATTGATGAGTACCTTGTGCTACTATATGTTTTTGGTAGAGAAGCATTTTCAGTTATAGACTTGTAATCTTTTGATGTCATTGGTCAATTTTTTGGAATGTTATATATTGACAATTATTATGTGAATCTATATTTGGCACATTGAACTTGAGAATTTTAGAGATAGACTTGCCAGTTTGTGATTAACCCAAATTTGAACCTACTCCTTTTGGGTGGAAATTGGGGTGCGACAAATGTGCCCTCCTGTTTTCTATCAACTTACTGAGAAGAGTTCCATCTAAACTAAGATATATGCTCTCTTCACAGGATCCCAGTGAATAATTATTCTATTTGTAGAATGGATGCTTTAGAAAGGGCACACATCACAAGAGCTGAAAGTCAGCACAAAATGACCTAAATCCATAAAGGCACCTCTTCCAACATCATCTTTTAGACTCCCTCACAAATTTCAAAGAGAAGTCTACTTCTCAAAACCAAGAAAGCAGGCTTCAATAACGGAAGAAATACAACAAATTTCATCACGACAGATTATGAAAACTATTTCATCCACACGCTAAATTCAGGGCAATATACTCAAGAAACAAAAGAAGTAATTCTAATTCCATTTTTCTTTCATCATTCAAGCTTTCTAGCTGAGCAATTTACTCATCACCTTTAACTTAACCAAATCACCATCACAAGTGGCCTTTGAACAGTAGCACCCGCCTCCATCTTTCTTTCATAAGTGCTACTCAAATGCATGCAGGCTAAACCAACTCTGCATTCTAGTAAGTAGTAAATTAGTAATACTTCATATTGTTTCTTGAATACAATCTGCATTTTTCAAAATAAAGGGGGTGTGGTCTATCATGCAAGCACAATCACAAAGAGAGAACCCTTGTATTCTAATGTGATTACTCTTCCTATGACTTTAGGCCGCTGGAAGCACAGAACAAACTAATGTGCTACAAGCTAGTATTACAAAACCAAACTGAACTGAAATTTTTGCTTAAAAGCTTAAGATTAAAGGGGAAAAAAGTTTCTTTTCCCACATATCGGTTTGACCAATAATTTTATTGTCAAAGTAATAGAGAGAGACTTGAATGGAAGAACCATCCCTTCCTTTTTTTGGTCTTGTCAGATAGAAAGAAAATTATACCTCAATCTGCCTCCTTGACTACTCCAGGGCTCTGTTAGCGAATTTGCGAATTTTTAAAATGTACGCGTATAATATGCATATTTTACATAAATTTACATACTAATATCTACCCGTATTATACCCGAATTTGCAAACTAAACTCCAGCGGAGGAGTGAAGTGGGGCTTACATACAACCGAGACAAAGCGAGGTATGATTGAATCCCGAAGGCATTCTTATCATGGCCTATTTGGTAGATCCAAGTCCATGGCCTATTTCTAGCGACCAAGGTACGACTTACAAGTGGTGATGCACATGCAATCCTTTCAAGTGGTGCGACACTTCTCGGTTTGGGGCTTGTATTTCTAAGCAAGTTAGCCGACATATGAAGATTAAGGCAGATTCCATTTCCACAACAAAAAATATTCACACCACCACTTTATGAATGGACGAAAATGCCCTCATATAAAATAACTAAAAAGGACAACTAAATAAAAAAGTCAAAATTTTTTATCATTCTAAAGTCCAACCGAAATATTTAACCCACAAAAATATTTCAGTTGTTGTGACCGAAATATTTCGATTGAAGTGACCGAAGTATGTCAAGGGCAATTGGGAATTTTTACGTGGTGACGTAAATAATAATAAGAAATTTATATGATAAAAATATGATGGCGTAATTAATGTGATGACATAAGAATTTTCGGTGGTGGAAATAGAATCTCCCGAAGATTAAACCTACAAT
Organism: Dionaea muscipula; assembly: GCA_028571145.1. NCBI lineage: Eukaryota > Viridiplantae > Streptophyta > Magnoliopsida > Caryophyllales > Droseraceae > Dionaea > Dionaea muscipula. Next base: position 5,217 of record JAOWBR010188566.1, on the reverse strand, counting down.
TTATTCACACATATTACACGAGCAGACTCAATTGAGTGACTTCAGAGAGCCTCAAGGAGAATCTCCTGGTTCAGTTTGTAAAAAAGTTATCCATGCAAGTATGCTTACTCATATTTGAGCTGAGGTGGATAAAAGGGTTGACAGGCAACAAAAGATGGAGCATTGTACTCATCAAAATTTAAGCCAACACTGAGTGAGAAATGACTCAGTGAGTGGCATTTGGATACTGTTACATCAGAGAAAGAGATCAAAAGCCACAGACACGGCGGGAAGTAGTACTAGTACCCAAAGAAGGGGATGCTGAAGTTCATTGAAGAAAGTTGTTTGATAAATGAAGGAAAAACGCCCCTTAATAAGGTTTCCAATAATTGAAAAGTTGCCTTTTTCTTTCCTGACAACAGGTCAAATATAGTCTATAACTAAAATACTGGCATTTGGAAAAGTACAACAATTTGCTATCAATATTCAAGAAACTTTATGATAGCATACTGCCATTTTAACCATCATCCTATCATTTATGGGCCCACATTGTCAGTTATCCCTTCAACTCCTAAGTTCTAGTTCCAAGGTTAAAAATTCCATCATTTCCAGGAATTTCTGAATCAACTTGGGATGTCAAATTTTTGCTCTTGAATCACTAACTCTGCAGAACAACTGGCTCCCACTTCTCAAGCCTTTATGTGTTGTTTGAACATTTTGCACAGTCCCATCAAAACCAAGCATCAATCTTCTCAAAAATCCAGTTGCAGCTCACCAACTAGAGCTGAAATTCAATTTGATACAGAATGGGCATTCAAGCACATACATGCTAAATTTCATCCTAACCACAAAATGGAAAAGAAAAAACCTCAACAGACGGCAACGAGAAATAACAATCGAAACTTGAGGTACCTGAATGCTAAAATCGCCGCCGAGGGAGACGTTATGAGATTCCTGAGAATCAAATGCGATAAGGTCATCGGAAACACCGGCAGCGCCACCTTCCAACAGCATCTGGCGCTCTTTGCGGTCGAGATCGGCGGCAAGAGCAGCCAAGTCAAACTCGGAAAAGAAAGGGCCTTGTAGGACAGTGTTCACACAATGGACGGCGCAGAGCTTGGCTTCCTGAACCTCGTGGTACAAGATTCCACCATTGCTCGGACCTTCCATGAAGATTTTTTCTTCTGCGGGGGAGCAAATGAGAAACCCTAGATTCTGATTGAATTGAATCGAGGATTGGGGGATGTTCTGGGATGGGGGTGGGTGGGGGGCGGAAGGAGATGGGGTAAAGAAATTTCGTTTTTGCTTTGTTGAAGCGAAAACAGAGGGGCGCAGTACAGATAGATCCGCTACATCAATATGCAGCAAAGTTAACCGACGCTTGCTAAATCCGTCATAATTTTAAATCATACCACCACTTGTTTCGTAATATCATCGGTCATATCAAACGGTTCGATCAAATATCGAACAGTTCGGTAGTTTTGAATGAAATGTTCAATCATCTTAACCAAACTATTCGATTGGGTCGAACTATTCAATTAGATCGAACTATTCGATCAAATCCACCTAACCATTCAATCAAGATCACCAAATAAAAAAAATAGTGACATAAGTTCCGACTATGGTGTAAATGGAAGCTCTCCTAATCCAACCATATTTTATTTTAGATTCATCAATGGTTCTAATTTATTATTCAAATAATTAATTTACTTTTTTTTTTTTGTTAACAAACAAAACAACCTAAAATTTAGTTACATGATGTCAGAATATGATTATGAGAATGAAATAATAATACCATATAAATTGTTATCTTGCTTCATCATCAATCGATGATTAAAAGACCTGTTGCACCTTACATCTCGTTTATTAATTGTTGTTCTATTTCATCTCTTTTAACTTAAACTACTATAACGATCAGAATTTCTAAAAAAAGTATACAATATTATTTATGAATTCTGTCTTTCTTCATTGGTACTAGCTCAAAGGAAGATATAAGAATTGAGACAAAGGAAGAAAAAAAAAAAGCTCAAAAAATAGCCCAAGCTATTTCTCCACCCATTTTGATTCAATTTTAGATGAAAAAATAACTCATCCAAAATTTGACAATATAAATAACACACTAATGGACTTTAATTTTTGTTGATTTGGCAAAAAAATGGATTTGACCTTTAGCTATTTTTACACCATTAGACTTGCTATGAGTGAAAGCCGAGTTACCATCGAGTTGTGTTTCTGTCAAAAATGATCATATTGAGATGTAAATCCAAACGATGTTCAAGTGCTGCACAACAAGCAGATTGGAAGGATGCACAAAATAGATACAGTTCCAAGGATTCTGACCTAACCTCATTATGGAACTGCACAAAGAATGCTTACTTGCAAACAGTTACATCACCTATTTTGACCTAACCTGATATCCTTAGCACAATAATTTGATGGTTCCCTGGTCAGCTTCCAATCTTCCATGGCCAGCGTGCACCCTGTAATGTTAAGGCATCCTCTCCTGAGCAATGTACTTTACCATCTGAGGGATGTTATTCTCCACATCCAACGGCCGGCTGATAGGGGTGAAAAAACCGAGATGTCAGACACAATGAACCAACAGCAATAAAGGAAAAAAAAAAACAAGAAGAAGATAGGTTTGGCAACAAGACGCCATTCATTTGTTTCCACAACCTTAATTCACTGAAATATGCTACTGACGGAAGAGTCATCATGAACTCGCCAAATTGTTTCGCCCAACAAGTTTGCCGTTGAAAGAACAGTCAGCTGAGGAAAGTAGTTCTTCTCTGTTGCTGGAATTGTGTTTGTGACGATCACTTCTTGAAATAGCCCACTTGACAACCTCTCAACTGCAGGAGGACTGTGATGGGGGGAAAAATTACACTGAGAATTGCATACGAGCAACGAAGTTCACAAGATTTGGTTCTCCTGCCTGCCCGGTTCATAATAGACAAGCACTAAATTGGGAGTTTTACTGAAGCTCAACAACGGTTTCAAATATACTAAAGAGTTCCTAATAGTGGTGGTGAGCAAACAAAATCCAGCACATAACTTATCAGTCATTGAAGCAAGGAACTGTTAGTATAAGATGGGCAAGGAATAAACTCATGAAAAAATCTCATAATTTTCATTGACAAAAGAGCTAATGGGATAGATCTTCCCATTATTTTCATTTCATCTCTCTTGTAACATAGTATCCGTGCGTGTTAGGTAACCGACAGCCAGGACACTATATTTGCCGGACCTTATCTGCATGTATCGTATGAGTATGTGTGGCCGACCCCATCTAGTAGGAAAAGGTCATGATTGATCGATTGATTGATTGAAAAGAGCAAGTGGGATCCTCAAAATGATGGTTTGAGGACATGGACCTGTCGCCACCAAATCTAGCAAACTTTGAGAGGTAAAATTCAAAAGGAAGTCCATACCTGAAGACAGCATGAGTGCAGCAAGCATATACTTCCCTGGCACCTTCCTCGTGCAATAAAGCTGCACCTTTTGCAATGGTGCCTATCATCACCATTGAGCAATCAATGAATTAGCATAAAGGACAACCTGTACAAAGTAGAACGCTGAACCTTTAAAAAAACAAGCAGAACAGGGAGAAAAAAGATGCAAAAAAAGGGCAACCAAATATCTGCCTTTGGCTGGAAATGTAGTAAGGGAAAGAGCACCAAAGGACGATAGAAACAGAGCAGCGCAACGGAACATGTAATAGATGTGGACTACATACAAATAGGAAACAAGGTTGATGAAAGTGCTTTCAGATGAAATCCTGGGGAAAGTTGCATGTACCAACAGCATTATAGGATCACTAACCGGCAGTGTCAATCATATCATCCACCATGACTGCAACTTTTCCCTTAACATCGCCAATCAGATTCATCACCTGCATGAAAATGTCGACCATATACAGGACACAAGATTATGGGGATGTGAAATGCAAAACCCATATACTCAAGAAGTGGTTACTTAAGATAAAAAAACAAATGAGTTGCAGCCAGTATACATGACACCCAGATTTCAACCCCACTCTTGAACCAATATTTGCTGACAGTCAGTACACTATAATTGTTGGATCTTTGTGTACATATATCCTACAGATACGTGTGGTCGACCCCAACTAGTGGGAAGTGACCATGGTATTGTTGTTATTGTTGTGGTCTTGAACCAATATTTCTAACAACTTAAAAAACTTCTAGTAGATGCATATTTGGTGGTTTTCAAGGAATGGAAACATTAGCATTTGGTCCAAATACAAAAGAACAAATTGATTTATTCTCTCATCCTCCAAATTAACCATTTCTACAACATTTTCTATACAAGTTCACACCAAACCATGGTTCTAAAAAGCGCTAGGCGTAAGTCGGGCGGCCGAGGGGGGCCTAGCACCTAGGGGGATTAATCTGGACTTAAAAATTAGACAGTTTTTTTTTATTTTTTAATAATATTTTTCCTCCCGTCCCTTAAAACCTGAGTAAGTATAACAAAGTAAGCACACTAAAGTAGAACAAGTTAAAAGAATTGAGAATTCAATCTATAACAAACCTTAAAAAAAATAAACAAGAAAATTAAACAGTACCAACAAAAAATTGATTCACTGATTAGCTCACTACTTAACTGATTCATTAACATATATATATTCACTAATTCACTAACCCATTCATTTGCAGAGTGCACTGCAAATGTGATATGTCCATGTTTAGGACTTCTACTATCTGCAGAGTGCAAATGAATATGTTGTTGGCTGATACACACTGAATGAGCAATGTTCTTACAAAGCAAATGAAGGAGCAATGATCTTATTGTAGTGCCATAGGTCATAATACAAATTAATGTGACCAACCAAGGGAATTTAAATAAGTTAGGTTTGAGGTTAATTAAATAGGTTTATATTAGGTTAAGTAAGATTTATTTTTAAGCCTAGGTGCTAGGGCCGCCTATAACAGCACCCATGCCTTAATCTAGGCGCCTGGGGGCCACCTAACGCCTAGGGGCCTCCAAGACAGTGCACCAAACAAACCTCACATTAAGCATATAAGAAAGCAACAAAACATAATTACTCAGTAAAAGTGTGTAGGAACACAATAAGGTCGATAAAGAAGCAAGGAGCCACGACCAACATCCCAACAACGAATAAGTGGATGATGGAGAAGGGAGAGAGAGAGAGAGAGAGAGAGAGAGAGAGAGAGAGAGAGAGAGAGCCATATAACAGTACAACTCTAAATTTGCTCA
>JAOWBR010188555.1:0-10256 GCA_028571145.1 Dionaea muscipula | reverse complement strand
TGAGGAAATCGATCAACATTGGCTCAAAGCCCCCTCCGCGGGACAATTTTGAGTCTTAAACTTCTACCCAACTTTTGACCATCAAAACTTCGTTTCCTCAAATATTTTGTACTCCTCAAGACCTTTCCAACGATATAAAGAACGCCTCAATCGGATAAATATTGAGGGAGTTATAAATTTTACAAATTTTGGGTAACATCCAGTCACTGAGGTGACCACTATGAGGATTACCCCGACTTATATTATTTTTATCTCCCAAAATACTAATTCAATAGAGGTGAACCTTATGTCCAGACGTCTCTCATGATGTTAGCTTTCATATAAAATTTTTTTGGGTCATTTTCATTACATACCCCATTTTATACTTAATTTTAAGTGAGCACATGTCAAATTGTTCCCTAGTTTCGATACTCCTCACCATTTCGTACATAAGTTTTAAACCACTTTGTCTCTTACCACGAACCTTTCCAGAACATAACTAGACACCTAAATGAATATTTTCACCAAATTTCACATCATTTGGTTTATGGGAACATTTTCATTTAACACGTCCAAAGTTTTCTAGACACTGTTTTTTGCCCAAGATAAAAAAAGTTAAGGGTTGAGTGTGATGCACCTTCCATGGTGTGTCCACTGCACGACGCCCAACTTTAAAAAATTATATCTCTCAAGATACTGATCCAATCGATGTCATTATTTTGTCAAAACGTCGCTTAAGACGTTAGCTTTTAAATAAATCCGATTTTACTCACTTCCGATGTGTGGCTGATTTTACACGATTTTTTAAGTGGACGAACGTCAAACAACCCCAGTTTTGACGATTTATACAATTTCAAACATAACTTTCAAAACTCTTTGGCCAAATGTCACAAAACTTTTCATATTTTAACATGACATCTTAATAAACATCTCAGACAAATTTCATGAATTTTGAATCACGAAAACCCCCTCAACCAATTTAAACAAGTTTGCTCAGAAACTGTCCCTTTCTCCTTTCTATCAAAACCATTGGTTTTCAAAGTTTTCAAACTCAAACCAATGTTCATCAACCAAACACGGTTATGTGGTTCCGAAAACTATTTTATCCACACCAATCACATGCATCTAGGCATAGGCATATTAAGTCCCCCCACCCCGTGGTGTGACGACCGACCGATGGCAACGTAGAATTTTTATGGCCTCGAGCCAATGTGTTGTAATATTACTCAAGGTTGTTCAAAACCTTGTCCACCTATGTAATTTAATTACTTTGAGTGATTAAATGTATAAGGTGAGGATATAATATTTTAGAGCGGTATAATTTTATTTTCTTATTTTCTAATCTTTTAAGGACCCGTTGCCAAACGTCGGTCTAACCCATGTATATATCCCCCATGAATGTTTGATCCAACAGGTACTCCATACATCCCTTGCCATGGGAATCAAATAAAACATGTGGCTCCGGGTCATACACACCCATATATATGTCTAACCTCTTGTGATGACAGGCACGATTCCATATTGTGTGGCCCCGAGCTATGAACATTATACATTGTCCACTTACCCTTGTCTTGCAGAAATACCAATTCTCATGGTAAAGGAAAACCATTTGCATGTTATTGTCTAAATAACTTGTTTGCCGAGTAACCAGACTTAGATTATTAATCCTAATCATATTATGATTTTGAGGTCAATACAAGCCCTCTCAATAACCGAATTCACTTCAAATAAAACCAAAACCGTTTTGGTCATTTCCCCTAGTCATCAAGACTCCAAGCCGACTCAAAGTCGCACACATTGCCTTTACCGAAGTCAACTTCTAAGTTGACCCAAACCAAGTTCATATATCCGAGGTCTTAAGCCCCCACACTTTAAGTCGACCACCTCCTAGCGTCGCACCCCGAGGTTCTAAGCCCTCAACCCTTTAAGCCGAACACTTTCAAACGTCGCACATCTAAGGTTCTACTCCCTCAACTTTTAAGCTGACCACTTCCTAGCGTCGCACCCCGAGGTCCTAAACCCTCCACCCTTTTAAACCAACCTTTTCAAAAATATCACACATCCTCTAAAGCCCAAAACCGTTGGCCTCCTAATCATACTGTGGTTGGGATTGATGATCGATGTCGTGTAACATGTGTGCTTGTGTGTCTACTGCTTTTCTAGGATTTCTATAAGTATTTGCCCCGAGCATGCATCCTTATCTATGCACGAGAGATCTAGCCCCTGAGGCTATAACCATGATATAAGAGACCCGACTAGGGGGGTGTTGGGTGCTAGGATGATAAATTTTGGTCGACCTTCCCAACACTTAACCAGGCTCCCGATCTCAGACCTGATAACGCAGAACATACCTTGTCCTTCCTTTTCTTTTTAATATCATTGTCACCGATACCTTTTGCTAGATAGAATTGGGCTTAATCTTTCCTAATTTCTACGGGTAAACTAGGTGGCGACTCCACCCCACCAATCATCAGAAACAAAGGAGCGTTCCCAGAGGAAGCTCCGGGACTCAGCCCGCTGGTCGCTGTGGGGCCCCGAGGATCCGCCCTCGGGGTCTAAGCGCAGAGAGACGTAGGTAGTCAGGTCGGTTCTATCCCCATAGAACTGGCAGGGCCCACCTAGCACGGTCAGCTCTCTCCACACCTGTCTTGCATTCTAGGACAAAGCATATAGACATAAGACATCATTTTCTAAGAGACAATGTGGAAAAATGATTAATCCAAATGATCTTTTGCAATATTGAAAAACAAATTATTGACATCTTTATTAAGCCTTTAACTAGGGATAGATTCGAAAAATTAAGGCTTGAATTAGGATTGACAAAAATCAAGTAGCTACATTATATTATTTTTTTTCAATGACTGGTTAAAATAATTGGTTGCACTTGATGATATATTTTGTGTGTGAGTACTTGTGGGAATGCATTAAGTGAATTTGTCAATTTTTGTATGGTTAAACACACATCTACCTGAAAAGATTTGATTTTTGTTACACTAGTCTTATGATATGTCTCTTATTGTCCAAAATAAAAATGTTAAAAGGTGTACATGGAACAAGCACTGGAACAGGTCTTCACCAAGGATATGTAAGTATCTTTTCTTTTAGCATAATTTTAAAATTCTGTAATTTGAAGCCAACCCATTAAAGATTTTATCCATATTTTGCTTTACTTAACTCGGCACTCACCCATAATTTTGGTCTCTCTCCACATCAAATCATTTTTCTCTCTCCACATCAAATCAGCCTTAATTTATATCTCACACAACTTCACTTGCTTCTTCTCTCACCAAATCAATCCAACCGATTACTCATCAACCAAAACCCTAGCTTCACTTGCTCTGCTATCATGGTGAACACAAGCAAGACACCAGAAAAATCAGTGGTAATAAACCCCATGGACGGGAGCTATACTATTTCAGAACCAGTCCCATTGCAGATTATGAGGCCCGCATCATTTGAAACCTCAAAGAAAAGCCCCAAATTAACCATGAAAGATTCTGTCAAGGAAATGGAGAAGCATGAAGAGGAACTCACTAGCCTTGAATCTGATCCAAAGCTGCATACACTCGGTAAGAGGAAGAGAAAAAGCACATAGAAAATCGAAGAAAAGGGAGAAGAAAAGGCCCCTGAGAAACCAAAACCAAAAACCCCTGAAAAACCCTCAGCTGATCCTTCAACCACCGATGTACCAATTGCCCAAACTCTCACCTCACCTATATCCAACCCTGTAGCCACAAAAGAGAGTGAGGGAAACGGGGAACCGAGTACAAAAACTACCCAAGTACCTGATGTTGAGGGGTAAGCAGAACTTGTCAAGGAACAAGTGCAGGTAGATGAGCCTGTGAAAGAAAAGGAACCAACTCCAGAACAGCCTGATTCTTCACCAACCAAGAAGAGGAAAGCCACAAAGATAGGGGGAATAACGAAGCTGGAGGCAATCAAAAGGAAACTTGCACCAAAATCTATCAAGAGTAGATGAACATCCAACAAATACCCTACCCGAAAGGTCCTTAAGGGTAAACTCCTCTCTCTACCAACTTTACAACAGCAAGGTTATCGGCCTTTCTTGGATTTTATTGAGATACAAGGGTGGACCAAACTGTTTTCCGAGTCTGAGAAATATCATAAGGAGAAATTTCTGGAGTTCTATGAAAATTGCACTGTCGTGGATGGTGTAGTGAAGAGTAAGGTGAAAGGAAAAATCATTAAGTTTGGATTCTACGAACTAGGCCAAATCCTAGGTGTGCCCTCGCCCGTAGGAGGATTTGATGAATATGTGAAAGGAGGATGACCTACTTTACCTGAGGATCTGCCACTAGAAATAACCCGAACAATTTCAGGTGAACCCAACCTTGAGAGGCCAAGAAATGTGAAGAAATCTGAGATGTCTAGGGAGTTCAAACAATCCTTTGAGATGGTGCAAAGGAATATCATGCCAAGAAAGGAAGGAAGGGATGAAGGAAGCTATCTGGATCTTGTGATCATGTATTACCTCTCTAAGGGACAGCCAATCCACTTCCCATCCTTAATCATCCAACACATAAAAAGAATCATTCAGGAGGAAAAGGGAATGCATTCATTGTCCTATGGATCTGTGTTGACAAAGGTTTTCAAGCATTTTGGAGTAAAGCTAGGAGCAGGGACCTCTCCTAAGGATAGTGACTGGATTGATCTCCAGCAATATAAAGATGATGAGGCACAGGCCACTCAGGGAACAACCCAGGGAATAGAAGGAACTGCTAAGCTTATAAGGCAGATTGGGAGACTCACTCATGCTCTGAATGTTGAGAGGAGGGCTGCTGCTATGGAAAGGAGGGTTATGACTCACAGATTTTACCAGCTTTCAGAGGTTCACACAAAGATGTTTGACAATTTTGAAGCTCTCGGCCAGGGGTATGATGAACTTGCCAAGAGATTTGTGTAGCTTCACGATGTTGTGGAACAACTCACAAAAAAATTGGACACCCTTGCTGAGCAACCCGAGCAGCCATCTGCTCCCACACCTCCAGCCAGCCCCACTTCCTCATCTTCTTTAGCAAGCCAATAGATTCTCATGCTCCATCTTTTCTCAAAACATTCTGCTTTTCATTTCCTTTTGCTAAACTCTTTCTCCCACTCCCCTCTTTTTGCTACTGTTTATCTTTTGCACTTGCTATCCTGGTGAAAACTCATGCTAATGCTTTGTTTATGCTATGCTTTGTTTGACTTTGATGATGGATGACACATATCTAAAGATTTAGCTTTGGATTATCTTGAATGCAACTTTCTTTTTCAAATACTTAACCCTTGGAGGTACTGACCAACTTAAGTGTCTATGCATTCTTACAGTGCTTATGTGCTTAATTATCTATATTTGCTTCTATTATTGATGATGCCAAAAGGAGAAGTGATGTTAATGTGTGCTATATGAATTTTTCGTTGATTTCTTGGGAACGTTAAAATTTTTCATTTTTCTAACCATTGCTAACAAGGTTAAGTTTAGTCCGTTATGCTTTTTTGTCTATAGGATTGCTCTTGATCAAAGGATCTGGTAATATTTTATCTCTTGACTATGACATTCAATATGATGTTTGTCTATGTTTTTAGACATGTTCCAGGATTAGAAGTGCATGTTCTCATGATCTTCATGTTTTGACCATGTTTCTGAGTATGTTTCTTGACTACAGTTCATGCTTTCATGACCATATTCCTAAGATGTGAATCTGGAAGTTTCATATTCACATGTGAAACTAATCTTCCCTGAAGACAAGGTTTCAAGAGAACTGATTCATTTTAGAAACTGCCTTGCATGAAAAACTGGATGTTTTATTAGCTCGTGCTGGGTAGTGATGTTCATGAGTTGGTTTCAAGGGGAAGTGATATGCTAATTGGTAAAGTTCATGCTAGTATATGAGATTGATTCATGTGAACTTAGGGATTGCTTGCATGAACATCTATCTTCTCCATTGACCTGATTGCATGATTAGTATAACACATTTAACATATTGTTTGCCATCATCAAGGGGGAATTTGTTGACTTTATGTGATGATTTACAAACAATGTTTTAATGTGTATATATTTGTGTGAATGATGATTGATCAGTTGATGATTATGAGTGAATGAAAGTGATACTTGGTTGATGTTGAATGAATGTGGATGTGATTGTATGTCATGTTGATGTTTGAGTCAAATAGAACAAGATATGGAACAGTTACTGTTACCATGAAGTGTTAAGCAGTATGAAACAAAGCATGGAACACAACGTCGAGCTGTCTTTAAGTGAACAAATATCTTCGACTAACCGAGATGCGTTTAATGGGTAAAATTATTTTCTCGATTAAACTTTAATATCTGATTAAGTGGATTATTTTTACCAAGAATAAATTAACTTATTTCCTAAGGGAATTTATTCTAAATGTTTTTCACTTAAAATAGATTATTTTACTTAATGAGAAGATATATTTTTTGATCTTATCCAATTGATAATGAATCTGATTATTTTACTCCTTGGATTTAATTTATTTTAAATCAAGAAAATAAGGAGATAATCTTAGATTATTCACTCTTTCTCAAACGACTAAAGCTTAACAAATGGAAAACAAATCCCTTAAAAATAGGAAATTAAAGGATATTTATCCTTTCATAGCTGAAGATGATTTACTATCCGGAATTTGTTGAACGTGGGAAAATTGTTGCCGAAGACGTGGATCACTCGCACCAGACTTGCAGCCCATGACTTTGTCCATGATCCGCATCAATTGGCAGGTATTCGTCTCTATTCCCTTCATGTATAAAAGACACTAAATGGTGGGAAATCAAAATGCGCCTCCAATTAAGAAGAATCCCAGAGCAAGCTTTTTCATTTCATTTACACTGTGTAAGGATTCATTCGAGCTTACTGTGAAGAGAAGAAAGAGGTCACGTGTTATTGGAGATCCACAAAGAAGAAGAAGGAAGCTGGAACTTTCGTGATACAGACCTGCGTTCCCATACAAGTTCCAATTGCTGACTGTTTGGTAAAAACGACCTTATTTGCTTATTGTAGAAGCATTGAGTAAGGTATTTATTTATCGAATTTTTTATTGTAATTAACTTCATTCTGGAGGTAGAGTGAAGGGGAGTAATAGGCGGAGTAGTCTATTAGGGTTAGGCTTAAGTAGAGCCTAAGGGGTTAGTGATTACGACCTATTGAAGTGTAATCAAAGTGAGGTTAGTGATTACGACCTTGTAAATGTAATCAAACATTGCTCGAGATAGTGCATTGAGTTAAATCCTACTGAGGTGTAGGTCGTAGTTTTTTCTCTCCTTGAGCAAGAGGGGTTTCCACGTAAAATTCCTTGTGTGATCATTTTTATTCCGCATTTCATTTTACAAGGTTATCTATCCTCAAAGGAACATGTCCTGGAACGTTGTCCTATTTGCATAACTTGTGTCTAATTAACTCTGATTGGGAACATGTTCAGGAATACCTAGCCTTTCTACTTTTAAGTTAGGTTGTTAATAGCTTTAAATTTTTAAAAGACTCAATTCACCCCCCCCCCTCTTGAGCTTGTTGTTTTACTCATCTACACTAACAAGATTATTTCACAAGAATATTTACAGTTGTGAATCAACAAAGAAGGAATAATAAAACTTTGGAAGACAAGAGAGTGGTGGAGAAGATCTTGCGCTATTTAGAAAACACATTCGACTACATAGTCGTTATCGAGGATTCAAAGGACTTGGATACTATGACCATGGATGAACTTATGGGTTCTTTACAAGCCCATGAAGAAAGACTCAAGAAGAGGCAAATGGATGAATTGATGGATAGTGTACTTCAAAGAAAACTTTCCTTGAAAGAGAAGGAGGATGATACCCGAACCAAGATCCAAGGAGGTCGCGGTTTGAGTAGAGGAAGAGGTAGTGTAAGAGTTCATAGGTATGGGGGATCTTATGATGATGAACCTACAGGTGAAGGATCAAACCAAACTTGGAGCATCAAACAGAGATCTAATGGTAGCCGAATTTCAAGTGAAGAACATCGATTCTTCAGAGGTAATCGAGGACGAGGAGGCTTCTGCACTGACAGGAGAACTGAAAAATCCAAGGTTCATTGTTACAACTGCAATAAACATGACCATTATGCTTCTGAATGCTAGCATAACTCTCAAGTTGCTGAAGCAAGTAATTATGTAAGGTGGAATGAAGAAGAAGAGGAGAAAGTATTGTTGCTAGCACATAAAGGAAAGGAATCGGCGAAGCAAGACTTATGGTACCTAGACAATAGGGCAAACAGTCATATGTACGGACACAAAGAATTGTTCGTGACCATGGATGACTCAATTGATAGGAACGTGTCTTTTGGAGACCACTCACAAGTTAATGTGAAAGAAAAAGGTAATATTCTAATACAGGTAAAAGATGGAAGCCATAATATTATTTTCAATATTTACTATGTACCTTACATGAAGGCCAATATTTTGAGTCTAGAACAACTTCTGGAGAAAGGCTATAGTATGGTGATGTAAGATAAAATTCTATCCGTATGGGAAGAAGACAACAAGCTGGTCACCAGAGTTGCAATGACGAAGAATCAACTCTTTTTACTTAATGTCAAGCATTATAGTGCAAGGTGCCTTAGTGTATGTATGAAGGACAATGCTTAGTTATGGCATTTGAGGTTGGGACATCTCAACTTTGGGGCTCTAATGCTTCCGTCAACAAAGAGGATAATCATAGGGCTACTGATGTATGGGGATTTTTCCCTCCCTTACATGGATAAAGGGTCTGAGATTGGACCGTTCAGCCAGCCCTGAGCCCTGATAAACCCTCGGTTAAACCCGATGAAACCCATCCCAAAAGATTCTCGACTTCGCCAGGAGCGTCAAGTCGCTGACCGTTCGTCAATCGGAGCTCAAACGAGCATAAATGGGCTTTTCGAAGATCAAGTGGCAAAACCATAATTTTCTTATTCTTCCCCTATAAATACCCCCTCACCCCTCTCTTTCTCTCACTTCCTTCTCGCCCCCTTCCCCTGCCCGGACGTCGAACTGCCTACACATAGCCCTGCCGGATCGGCCCACTAGACACCGCCTGGACCTTCACTTTCTGCCTGACACGGCCATGTTGCGCCAAACACGCCCGTGTCTGCCATCCCTACCCGGAGTCTCCCCCTACTCGACACATCCGTTTTGTCACACTCCACCCCGGGTGGACCGGCGTACGCCCCGTGGACCCAACCACGGACCGCACAAGCCTAAACCCCAAGCTCAACCATCGGTCCAAAAACAATCATCATGAACAATAGTCTAACTATGGGTCTCCACAACTGAACCAATGATCTAACAACATGCGCATGGGTGACCAACAGAAATCATGAAAACTCATAATCATCGTCAGAGTGCGAAAAATCTAAACCAATCATACATCATGCCAAAATATCCGAATCTCAAAGTACTCGTGAGTCAAAATACTAAAACAGATAAAACAAATTATAAATCAATCCTAAGAGGCGCGTCGTCTCCCCGCCGCATCCTCCTAGCCGATCAACTACCTGAAACAACATTACCAGGGGTGTACACAGGGTCAGAAGAGAAACAAGTTCATGCTAAGATAATTATATAAAAGCTCGGGAGATTCCACGAGGTGTGGGGGATGGTCCAAATCAAACGTAAGTATACAACTCGACCACCTTAATCAGGAGCCCAGAGGTGATCGAGATAAAACAGGAGGGGACCAATCCACCACGGTTAAAAAAGTCTACTCATGGAATCATATCAACAAGAGAGGTGATGGTGCGAGTACAAAAAATATATATCAAAAGATAGTCCACAGTACCGTCACATTACAAGCATGAGAGTAACATCAGATAAATAAACGCACAACAACCAACACGGGACTAGAGATATCAACAATCAAAGAATCAACAATCAATAGTCCAATAAAAGGCCTCTAGTCCTTAATCAATACCATAGTTCGCTACTCCAGGGGTAATGGTCACGGTACACCTAAAGTGTACCCACACATCAACTTATACTCACATGCCATAACCAACACTCTCAAGGGGGTCCCCGCCCTCCGTGGAACGTAAACCAGTATGGCTCCGAGAATACACACCACGAAGGCAAACCGTCCGAGTCATCTGTAGCTAGCGGAATCCCCAAGGACGTTATGTCTGGCGGTAATATCAGATCCGCGAGGCCCAGGTCAATTTAATGTAATCCCCAGACTTCTCCCATGGGTAGTGAATCTCACTTCCCTCTCCAAGATGAAACCACACAACTCCACTCATGTTCTTCCCAAATCCTCACCATGT
>JAOWBR010188544.1:0-10257 GCA_028571145.1 Dionaea muscipula | reverse complement strand
GACTAATGAACAACTTGAGGATATTCTTACTAAGTCACTTTCAGGAAATCGGGTTAGTTATATATGTAACAAGTTGGATATGATCGATATCTATGCTCCAACTTGAGAGGGAGTGTTGTTAGTATAGAATATGTTTAGATGAGAGTATTTTGGGTATCTTGCCTCTATGCTATATATATGTATCCCTTTAAGTATTTTTGAGTTAATGAGAATTTTCCTTCACTTCTTCTACATGAGCCATTGTCGAGGATTGTCATAGGTGAAACAGCGTAGATACATTTCCAATGTAGGGTTAACAACCTCTGTTTGCCCATCGGTTTGGGGGTGATAGACGGTACTATAATTGAACTTGACTTTGTGCAATCGAAATAACTCCTTACAAAACAAACTCGTAAAGATAGGGTCACAATCACAAACAATAGTAGACGGGAAACCATGGAGGCATACAACTTGATCAATAAAAAGCAGGGCTACCTGGGATGTTGTATAGGAATACTTGATGGCGGCAAAATGGCCATATTTGGATAGTCGATCAACCACAACCAAAATAGCAGACTTTCCACTGGCGGGAGGTAAGCCATCAATAAAATCTACGGAGATGTCTGACCAAACTATCGAGGGAATGGGCAGCGGCTGTAGGAGTCTCGCAGGTTTGCAATGGTCTAACTCGGTCTTTCGACAAACCAGGCAGGTCTTGATGAACTCCTTAACCTGAGATTTCATTCCTTGCCAATAGAATGTGCCCCTTACATGATGTAGTAATTTGAGAGACCCTTCGTGGGTAACGCTATGGAATTCTGCGAGGATTGTAGGAATGAGGGAAGAATTGTGGGGTAGGAAAATTCGCCCTTTGTATAAAACTAAACCATTACGTGTAGACCAAGAGCCATCGAGTTGGCCGAACTTGACGGTGGTTTGCAGCTGTTGGAGGGATTGATCTCCATTGATTTCTGTTGTGATCATTGTTGTCCATTGAGGAAGGTGATGACTGATGGCCCATAAGGAGTCTCTGCTCGAAAGACGGGATAGAGCATAGCGGCATAATTTTCGGATCCCTTGTATTCAATCTGAAAGTCATAACCCATTAGTTTCAATAGCCACTTCTGCTGAGCATCAGTACTAAGAGTTTGATCCCACAAATAGCATAGATTATGATGATCGGTACGAACAATGAACCTCGAACCGAGCAAATAAGGACGCCATTTTTGAACGGCAACCACCAAAGCTAGCATCTCCTTTTCGTAAACTGAAAGGGCCGCATTTCGTCCTTATAATCCCTTACTGAAATATGCCCAGGGCGGCCCCTGTTGCATGAGGACAACTCCTATGCCCACTTTGGAGGCGTCACATTCAATAACAAATGCGAGGTTGAAATTGGGCAAAGCTAGTACAGGGGAAGTAGTCATAACTTGCTTGAGTTTGATGAAAGTTGCTTCAGCCGTAGCGTCCCAGTGGAAGGTCCCCTTCTTCAACAACTTGGTAAGGGGCAGGGTGAGCAACCCATAGCCTTGAATAAACTTCCGACAGTACCCGGTCAATCTCAAAAATCCACAGAGCACTGAGATATGCTAGGGACGAGGCCACACAACCATGGCTTTTATTTTTTCTGGATCTACTGCAACGCCTTCCCGAGAGATAATATGGCCAAGATAATTTACCTTTGTTTGGCCAAAATAACACTTATTGCGGCATATAAACAAAACATGTTGCACCAGTATGGAGAACACCGCCTCAAGCTGCTGCAAATGAGAGTTCCACGAAGAACTATAAACCAATATATCATCAAAAAAGACAAGAATGAACTTACGAAGAACATCTTGGAAGATGTGGTTCATTAGTGCTTGGAATGTGGAAGGGCATTGGTGAGGCCGAAGGGCATGGTAAGGAATTCGTAATGCCTATGGTGGGTTCTGAAAGTCGTCTTTTTTACATCAGCTAGCACAATTCGTATTTAATGATACCCGGAGCACAAATCCAATTTAGAAAACTGTGCACCATGCAATTCATCAAGGAGTCATCAATCAGGGGAATTGGGAATTTGTCTTTGATTGTGATGCGGTTGAGAGCCCGATGGTCAACACACATTCTCCACGAGCCGTCACGCTTTTCAACAAGGAGAACAGGTGAAGAATCGGGGGAATTACTATTACGAATAAAGCCAGCGATAATCAACTCTTCAACAATCTTTTCTATCTCTTCTTTCTGATAATGTGGATAGCGGTATGGCCTTACATTGACTGGATCGCCACCGCTGGTTACACGATTTTGGGATCGTGTTCTTGCAGGGGAGGTAGCTCTGTCGGCTGTTGAAATAGAGCTTGGTACTGAAGAAGAACAGCAACAAGATCCGCAAAAAGGGGACTTGAATCCAACTCCTCAACACCCAAATTAATAGCAAATAACTGAAGTAAGATACCTCTGCCTCCCTTTTGAACTGCTCTTCCAACCTCCGTTGCTTCTATCAGGCGATTAGGTGGTCGAGTCCTACCCTGCAATTCGATATTTTTTCCATCAACTACAAATTGCATCTGGAGCTTGCGCAAATCCCAGCGGATTGCCCCTAAGGTTCCCAACCACTGCGCTCCAAGAACCGCATCATACCCCTGTAAGGGCAACACATAGAAATCAATGATGAGCTGCTAGTTTTTTGTTAAATTCGGCCAATAAGGCAGCAAGGTCTTTAGGTGTGGCCAAAGCCGTTGAACCTTGTGGTGCTTTAGACATTGCGCAGGGTAAAGGCGTGAGTAGGATGTCTGGCTCTAATACCAAGATGATACGAGCCCTTGCTTGGGATCGGGTGATGGGTGGAGCAATGGTGATGGAGAAGGGGGGTCAAAGAAAGAGAAGAGTTTGGGACTGAAGGAGAGGAGGAAAACTGATAAAATCAACAACTGATAATTGGCTTGCATGCCTTTTCCATTGATCAATGATATCTTTAAATACAATTAACCATATTGTCGATAAGGAAAGGAAATAATGGAAACATTCTAAATTAAGCTAGTATCTCTGGAATATCTTTTCCGAACATTTATTGATTAGTTAATAAACCTAATATCCGATCTTTCTTTCCTATGTTGCAGGATCCTTCCTTATCCATGAGTACGCTTGTGTTTCCTTTGATAAACATGCTGATACGTTTGGACAACTGTCCTTGGAGTATCATCATGAGCTGCAATAGAATTATCTGCAACAATAACAATATTTGGCATAGTATCCTCAAGGGAATCAGATTGTATCAGCTTCTTTCAATTTGATTGCATAATGTTGTCATTATGAGACTTCTTAGGCCCCGTTTGATTTTCAGATAGAATATCTAGGATTGGACTATTTATCTGGGATAATGCTCTATCCAGTGTTTCCTCTTTTGGGCCCCTGGACTATTTATCCGTCAATGTTCATTTCCCACAAAAACGCTGAAAAACAAAAGACGTGGGGGTGGTGGTATAACAAATCCATCGACGGTGGATAAGCCAAAAATGAAAATCGTTGCCCTCTCGTTGCTCTCAGATGTCAAAGCTATCTCAGACTGCCAAGCCCCCTCTCATTGTTCTCAAATCTGCCAACATCCTCTCGTTGCTCTCAGACATGCCGAAGCCCCCGAAGAGAGAGAAATTAGCAGTGAGTCGCCATTAAAGAGAGAGAAATCTGCGTAACCATGAAATCCCCCATTGTCGCTTCTCCTCCCCCTCCTCCTCCTCCTCCACCAAGTAGCGTACTGCTTGCAGACTAAACATGAAGCCTCCAACAAGCAACTCCAATCCTTCAATCCTCCAACCCTTCATCTCAGTTTAGTTCTCCCCACAGTTTCCTCTCCCTCCACAGCCTCAACAATGGCTGATTTTCTAGGGTTCTTCCTGTCCTGATTTTGTGTGTGCTACGTTTCAATAACGATCGATTATGAAGCGTGAGATGGAGATTCGACCATCTCGTTGCTCTCAGATCTGGAGAAGTCAGTTGGAGCCGGCAGACAAAATAAATGAGAACAATGGGGCAGATTGTCAGATCTGCCAACACCCTCTCGTTGCTCTCAGATCTGCCTCTTCATTGCAGTATTCGTCGTCTTCGTCCTCCACCGCACAGTCACAGTATTCGTCATCTTCGTCCTCCTCATGTCGAAGCCCTCTTGTTATTTTTTGGTTGAATCGTTGCTCACAGTTCATTTTTTGGTTGAAGTCCTGATTTTTCTTCAATTTTCTTCAACAGAGAGAGATGATACATAGAGGGAGAAGAAAGATGAGGGAGAGAGGAGATTATGGCAAATGAGGGAAGGGTATTTTTGTAAAAAAAAAATCCTAAACTCTTTTCTGCAAAACTGTAAATAATGGGAAAATACACTTAGATAGTTAGCACTACTTACAAAAAACCCAAAAATACACTTAGATAGTTAGCACAATATACTAACACAATATATCTCATAACACTCCCCCTCAAGTTGGAGCATAGATGTTAATCATGTCCAACTTGTTACATAAGAAATCAATACGACCTCCTGCTAATGATTTGGTGAGAATATCGGCAAATTGATCACAAGTCTTCACATGGCTCAACACTATATCACCTTTTTAGAGCTTCTCTCGAATAAAGTGGCAATCTACCTCAATATGCTTTGTGCGCTCATGAAATACTGGATTTGAGGCAATATGAACAGCAGACTTACTATCGCACCACAACTGAGTGGGCCTTGAAGAAAAATATCTCAACTCATCTAGTAACTGCTGAAAAAAGAAGACATCACTACTCAAATGGGTTACGGCACTAGATCTGGCCACAACAGTCTGTTTCTTACTCTTTCAAGACACTAGTTTGCCACCAACAAATACACAAAAACCCGTGGTGGACTTCCGATCAAATCGTGAACCAGCCCAATCAGCATCAGAAAAACCCTATATATGTTGATGACCATGATCACTATAAAGTAAGCCCCGACTAGGATGTCCCTTAATATACCTGAGAATATGCATGACAACTTCCATATGAGGAACTCGAGGATCAGACATGAATTGACTAACCACACTGACAGAAAATGCAATATCAGGGCGAGTGATGACAAGGTAGTTTAACTTACCCACTAGTCGCCTGTATCTATCAGGATCATCACACACCTCACCATCCTCAGGTGCAAGTTTTGTCCCTGGGAGCATAGGGATATCACTAGGCTTTGCACATAGCATGTCAGTGTCCTGAAGTAAGTCTAAAGCATTCTTGCGCTGAGACAAAAAGATTCTACGTTTGCAACGAGCTACCTCGATCCCCAAAAAATATCTCAAGAGCCAAGATCTTTAGTTTGAAACAGATTCAGAAGAAAAGTCTTTAGGGAGGCAATTTCTGCAGTATCACTCCCAGTAATAATAATGTCATCCACATAAACCACAAAGAGAATACAACCAGTATCAGAATGACGAAAAAATACCGAATGGTCTTTGGCAGACCTCCTCAAACCAAAGTCCGAACTCACAGAGCTAAACCATCCAAACCATGCTCTAGGGGATTGCTTCAACCCATATAAGGACTTCTTCAGCCGACACACGTAGCTAGACTCCCCCTGAGCAACCATCCTAGGAGGTTGCTCCATATAAACCTCCTCCTGCAGATCACCATGAAGAAATGCATTCTTTATATCAAGCTGATGCAAAGGCCACCGAGAAGAAGTAGCAAGAGAGATAAGCAGACGGACAAAGGCCATCTTGGCAACTGAAGAGAAGGTCTCGCTATAGTCCACGCCATACACCTGGGCATAACCTTTGGCCACTAAGCGGGCCTTCAAACGTGCAACAGAGCCATCAGGATTCACCTTCACAACATAAACCCACTTACAACTAATAGCCTGCTTCCCTGGAGGTAGGGGAACAAGATCCCAAGTTTGATTAGCCTCAAGGGCGGCCATCTCCTCATCCATAGCCTGTCGCCATCTAGGAAAAGTAATAGCCCTTAGATAAGGACTAAGGAGTAGAAATAGAATCCAAAGCAGAAGCAAAGGCTTGCTGAGAAGGAGACACACCAGCATATGAGAGGTGAGCAGTGATAGATATGAAGCACAACTACGCCGACCCTTGCGTAGGGCAATAGGAGCATCGATATAGAGGGAAGGAGAGTCCTTGGAAGAATCCAAGGACACAGGAGCAAGAGTAGGAGAAGGAGTAGCAGGAGTAGGTGAAGAAGCAGCATCGGTAGGAATATGTGCAGAAACATCAGCAGGAGTAGGGGTGAATGAAGGATCAGTAGGGTGGGCAGGAGCAGCAGGAACAGGTACAGAAGCATCAACCGAACCCCAAAAAATCACAAAGTGAGGGCCCCAAGTATAGACCCGAAGGGGAGGAGCTGGTGGATCAGACGACGAGATCAGTAAAGGAACAGATGGAGAAAATGATGCACGAGGAGCTAACTCATAGATAAAAATATCATCCACTGTAGAGGACTCAGAAGGCCGCGCAAGGGTGGAAGCGGAAGAACCAAACGGTGTAGCCTTATCAAACACGACATCGACAGATATACAGAAGCGTCCCAACTCAGGCGAGTAGCACCGATAGGCCTTCTGTGTCAGAGAGTAGCGCAAGAAGATGCAACGTAGAGACTTTGGATTCAACTTAGTAAGACTAGGCCGAATATCGCGAACATAACAAGTACAACCAAAAATCCGTAAAGGCAAAGGATAAAGGGAACAATGAGGAAAAATCACTCTGTAGGGAAGCTCCCCCTGAAGAACAGAAGATGGCATGGGGTTGATCAGATAGACAGCAGTTAAAACTGCCTCACTTCAAAATATTTTCGACACACCAGTCTGAAACATAAGAGTTCTTGTGACACCCCGTCACGTGATTAGCGATAATTAATAATTATTAGAGATTAATTAAATATTAAATAGGATTGAATTATTATTAAATTTATCGGGAAAGGGTTACGTAAAATTTACACCATATAAATAAAATAGGTGTTCAATTATTACAATGGGGAAAAATATTTGTGAAGACATCAGTTGATGTGAGAGCGGGACCCGTTACTTTTGCTTTCCAGGATTCCCTCGAGTATGTCTACCGAAGACTACCCGTGAATTACCCCGATTACCCATAAATTCTACTTATTTTCTCCCTCCCGTCAACTCATCTGACATACATCTCTCAATCAATACCACTTTTATTTATCTTCCCTCTCTCACACTCGTGATTGTCTCTTCTTTCTCTCTCCCCTTCTATTTCTTCTTCCTCCTCATTTTGCTGTTGTTGCTGTCAACGAGCAGAGGACAAACGTCGGCGAGCAAGAGCGGCGGCAACCACCTACCGAGGGAGACGAAGAGGAGCTAGTGAGGGTCGAAGCAACGCACGCGTGGAGCAGAGAGAGAACTGAGAAGCGGTCGATGTCGCCAGCGAGAAATCGATGAAAACTCCACGGTTTCCGGCGAGGAAGCTTAGATCGGGGAAGGTAAAGCTTGAATCTCGTTCTCCTTTCCCCGATCTACCGATTGTGTGCGTGATTTGTGTAAGATTTGTTTTTTTTTATTTCATGTTTGGGTTCGGTGGTTGTGGAGCTTTAGACGGTGGCGGGGCTGGCGGCGAGTGGAGGCTACGCGGTGGCCGGGGTGATGGTGGTGGTTCGTGGGTCGCTAACCTCCGACCAACGTGCGGTTTCCTGGCGAGTTGCCCACCGGCTCGGCCAGAACAAGGGAGAAATGGAGATGGCGAGGGTTGTGGCCCTTGTCGGCGCTGCCCAGCTTCCGTCGCCGCTATCATCGAAATTGGCCATCTTAGACGAGGCGTTGGGTGGTCGCTGGTGGGCTTGGATGGAGATGACATTGCTGACCGTGTGAGTGTGTGGGGGGGAGGGGTATGTACAGTGTTGGAGTGTAAATAAAGAAATAAGTGTAATGGGATTAAATGTGTAGATGAATTAAATGAGTGAGTAATTAAAATGAGAAGTGTAAAAGTATAAGTGTGTGTTAATGCGTGAAATATGGTGTAAATGGAAGAGGATAAAAGTTTGAATATTATATTTAAAAAGTGTGAATGTGGTATAATTAATATAATATGGTATATTAAATGGGTAATTGGAAATAAAGTATTTTAAATGAGTAAGTGGTGTGTTAAAGTTGTATAAGTATAAGGATGGACGATAAATAATGGGACCCTCGACTGAATACTTGACCATCACACGTAAATAATAACGAAAGTAATAAGTTAAAAGAGAGTTAATATATATATTATGATAAGTGGTTAATAAGATATATATGTGTGTGTGTGTATGTATATGTACTCATATGTGGAGGCAAGAAGCCTATGGATGATCAAAGGTTTGATAAGCCTAATCGGTAGCTTGGATTGAGTAGTGGCTTGAGGGAGGTAAGTATACGGATAGTCCTCCTTTCTTCTGCTTCATGAGCTTCCTGATCACTCCTATATATTATTGACCCTATTTTATCGTTATCATTGAGCATACTATGTCTTGTGTATCCTGTTGTGATTCTGATTGATGTTAGCATATGTCGGTGTGGATACCATCTGTTGTTACCATTATGAGTTGGAATAGCATGCATATTATAGGATCTTGATTTTCTTCATAGCTAGACTTAAACATGTTTAGCCACCATTTTCTGAGTGATTATGTCATGGGAAGTCACACGAACTACGAGGGGGTTGATCGCCTCTCGGCCAGCTACGTGTGGCGCGTCACCTCGATGGGATATGATATATTATCCTAGTCCATGTGTGGCTAGTTGATTGGCCGGGCATAGGGAGTTGGGTAGCTCCCAGCTAGCCTATGCAAGTCGCCCACCGTGGAGGATGCTTTGTGTTGGTTTGCCATGGCCGCTCCTCTGGGCCATCGGTTGGGATCGTGACCCGCTGCAGCAGGATATTTCGAGGTTGGCTAGCCTGTGTGGAGTACGTGACACTCCTGGTCTTTGTGTTTCTTTATATCTAACATGAGATTTGTTGTGTGATTTTGTTGTCGCTCTTGTTCCTTGATAATTGTATCATGTTTGGTGGCCTGATTGAGATGCATGTGGCTATGTGTTAGCCTGTTGAGATTTGGAGATGATATGTGTATATGTTATGAGGCCTTTTGATGGTTGTGATCTCCTTTATGATGCATCTTGTGAGGTCTTTGTTACTCTGATATGACCTGATGTCCAGCTATAGTTTGTTGTTGAGGCCTTGCCTCTGAGATTTTTTACTGTTGTCAGTTATATCATCTTCATACTCCTGTTGATTCCTGCTTCATATATTTGGGCCTATGGCCGACTAGCAGTTTATGCTCATGGACTATCCTATGTACTTACTAAGCGTTAAGCTTATGGACAATGTCTTTGGTGTCTAGGCGTATCCTTCCTCACGTCTAGTTGACAGGTTGAACTCACAATTCCCACCTACATCACAGCAGTCTGCAGAAGAGGATCCTGACTTAGGTGATTTTTGTGAATTTAGATGTCATTATTTAGAAAGATATGAGGACTGCTAGTTATGTTATCCTTTCAGTTTCATAGCAGTACTGTGTTTATGTTTTATATTATGGATTTTAGACCCTTGTGCCACTGTTGCATGCTTTATAGATTTTTTTAAATGCGTTACCCAGGATTGTTGTTTTCGATGGGGTCGGGAGAGTGATGTGATTATTTTATTTATTTATTTATTTATTTATCAGCAGCTTTCGTATGACTCATTAGGGTGTTGACCTTATCGGCGCGGTCTAATCATGGATTATTGGCTAATCCGGGGTTGGGTCGTGACAGGGTGGTATCAAAATAACCTATTCGGTAGGGTCAAAATGACCTATTCGGCAAGATCAAAATGACTTATTCGGCAAGATTAAAAATTACCCTGTCGGATAGGTTAAAATGACTCTATTGGATAGGTCAAAAATGATATTGTCGGTTAGATCAAAATGACTCTGTCGGATTGGTCAAAATTGTAACACCGGAAACCCGGATGCTACCGGCGATAACCCGTGGTGTGAGCCACGGGTCATTGAAGCCATAGAATCGAAAACAATGAAATAAAAAGGATCATAATCGATAAAAGATGACATGCGGAAGCAATAAATGTATAAATACAACAACAAGTCCCCCAATGGAAGAAAGATATCCAAAATATATCAAGTGTCTACATAAACAGAGTATCACAAAAGACATGCAGCGGAAAGGTAATAAAAATCCTAATGAGGGTACACCGCTCCCCGCCGCATCCTGCTACAGAATCAAAAGCCACCTGTCATAATAAACAGGGATAAAATCCGTCAGCTAGCGATAGCTGGTGAGATGAAATACTGACG
>JAOWBR010188533.1:0-10258 GCA_028571145.1 Dionaea muscipula | reverse complement strand
CCACGGATTACCGACGGCTTTTGCAGATTTGAACTTTCCGACGGATAAATAATCCGTCGGTAAGCGAATACTATATATCGTCGTCTTTCCGACGGATCATTTTAATCCGTCGGCGTACATCGGTTGGCATATGCCGACGGCTACATCGACGGATATAACTATCCGTCGTTACAAACCGACGAAATTTTCGATCCGTCGGAAATTAGCAACCAGGCTTTTCCCGACGGGTGATAGCCTCGGAATGTCGACGGATGCACCGTTACCGACGGATTACCGACGGAAAAGTGCCGTCGATAAAGTCCTGTTTTTTTGTCGTGAAAAATCCTTGATTGTATATGTTCTTGTCACCAGATCCTTTGTTACCAACTGTGACTAGACTATCGTTTATGTTAAGGTGTGTGGCGACTGAAACCTGTGTCCATAAGTATTAGGGTTGCTGTTGATAGTGTGATGTGATATCAGATGGTGTGATCTATAAATTTAACGATTTTTCCCAACAACTAAAAATTGTTATAAGGTATTTTTTTCTAATGATTTTTTCTTTTTTTCTTCTTTACAATATGATTATTATCTAAGTCAAATTTACATAAAAGTAGCATATCAATAATGAATTTTATGGGTGTATCATATCCATGAAGAAAAATTAAAATGTTTGGACGTGGGAAAACAAATGATGATAACATATAGAGGAGCATACGATTAGAGATCACAATTTTACATGTTTCTAACACCTATGAACTACTCAAAGTTTTGGTTAACTGGTAACATTTAATTATTTTGTCAAAACATTCTAATCAGAAGATTATAAGAGTGATTTTCATAGGAAAAAATCAAAAAATATAGCTTATTTTTTTTAAAAAAAAGGAAGAAGAAGGGAAAAAAAACAACAAAGGTTCAGATAAGCAGGATGGGCCGCGTGGGGCACTACATGGTATCAAGGCATCTGCATCCTGTTTTATTCCCTTCCACGAGCCATGGCGCGCTCATCTTGTCCTTGTTCAATCATCGATCATCTTCTTCATCTTCCTCCTCATACCCCTCAATCATCACCATCATCACCACGCCATCGTCTCTATCCATTTTCTCTCTTCTGCAGACAGCTCTATCTCCACTGAGCTCACCAGCTTTGGAATTTTGAATTTCGGATTGTGATCGAGTGGTATTGATTCTCCATTTTTGTCCGGAATTTAATTTTCGGAAGTTTTGGTTTTGGAACGATCGTTTTGATACAGAGGATTCTAGGGTTAGGTTTCCGAATTTTGCTCGATTGTCTTATGTCTTCACGCTCTCATGCTCAATTTTCAGGTACCTCTTATCCTCTTAGATGATCCTAAATTCGAGTGATATTGATGCATTTTGTGTAGGGTTTTGTGTTCTATACGAGCTATTGTTTGATTGGTAATAGTAGGCTCTGAGTCGGTGTTGTTGTATTCTTCAATTTTGGTACAATATCTTTAAATTTGAATCTGTGATCCTGTGAATGAAATGGTTGGTCTGGTTGGAGGAAGTTTTTGTTTCAATTGTGTATGAGTGAAACTCATGTGTAATAAAGGATTTGACTGCTTGAAAGAATCGTCCTTGCCTTCTGATACTGCTACTGATAGCGACGGTGCTGGTCTTGAGATGGATGGTTCTTCTGTGAATTCAGACGCCAGCCCTAATTATAATGACGAAAACCCTCGAGTGAAGTTTCTATGCAGTTTTTCTGGTAGTATACTGCCTCGTCCCCAGGATGGGAAACTGAGATATGTGGGAGGAGAGACGAGGATTGTTTCTGTCCCACGAGATATCAGTTATGATGACTTGCTGGCTAGGATGAGGGAGCTATATGAAGGTGCAGCTATTTTAAAGTATCAGCAGCCTGATGAGGATCTGGATGCCCTTGTGTCGGTCGTCAATGATGATGATGTCACGAACATGATGGAGGAGTATGATAAGTTGGGCTCAGGCGATGGGTTCACAAGGCTTCGAATTTTTCTATTTTCACATCCTGATCAGGATTTATCACCCCATTTCATGGATGGAGATGATAGGATTAATGAGAGGAGGTATGTGGATGCCTTGAATAGCCTCAATGAATCTCCAGATTACAGGACACAACAATATAATGATTCTCCTGTTATGAGTCCACTCGATGAATTTCACGGCATTGATCAGTTCAATTTGTTGAATCTTGAAGGAGGCTTACATAATCAGAGAAATTTTGAGATCCCTATCCCACAGTATAACCTGCGGCACCTTGCAATTCCCAACTTGGCATCAGGGCAACATTCTGTAGCGGTCGCCCAAAGATACAACGATGAAACTTCCTGGAGCCCTGGTTACTACTCTCCAAGGTATGCAGGGCCAAATGATCCTCAAGCTATTTCAGAGGTTCCAACTTCCCCTTCTCCTGCTCAATATCTTTCGCCTTTTGCTGAAGTACCAGATAGAGATATTGACAGGGCTCATGAGGAATATAGTCGACCACTAGTAAATAATCAGCCATCATATGACCTCCAAGTTCAATATTCCGACAAACATGCTTGGCTTCCTTCTGATAAGGGTGGTTTTCCTGTCAACAGACTTCAAGGGCCCAGTGGTTTTGAAGGGAACAGTGTCTGTGAGAGCTGCAAGATGGTTTTCCAAAGAAACAAATCTGCTACAGACTTTAAGTGGAAGCAAGAGGAGCAGCCGCACATGGAGCAGTCTAGTATGACAAATGGGCTTCCAAACATTGGAAGTTCATGTCTCAAATGCCTACCGAACCGGGAAGTTCTATCGCAGCAAGGAGGAATTAGTGAGCAGAGTGATCCTCGTTTATACTATGGTGAAACTCAGACTTCTGAGAGGGGGTGGGGCTTACAGCGTCAGTTGAATCCTCATGCTGATGAACCAAGAGCACATGTGTCTGGAGCTGGAAGGGTTAACGACCATTACATTGTAGATGGTAGCGGCGGCAATTTTCCTTCTGGGCATGCCAATTTATCTGATGGGCACCATGTGCCGCTGAGCTACATCCACCACGACGATCCTCGCTATATTCGAACAGGTCATGAACTGGGCAATGATCTATTTCATGTACAAGCTGTGGCTGCTGGGTCGCACACCCACATTCCATTTGAGGAACGAGGAGCCCGTCATGCAAACTTATCGTACTTGTATGGAGCAGATAATTCTTATCAGCAGTCACATGCCCATCTCCCTTCACACATTTCATGGAGGAATGTTCCTACTCCCATGCACATACACTCGGCATGTGATCCATCACATGGAATTAATGTCCCTGGATTTCCAAGGACTGCTGTTGAGGATAGTCCAAGATTTTCAACTGGGGTGGATCAGAATCCTTGGATAGAATCAACACAGAGAAGGATGGAGATTGATGGAATTGCTCCGCCAGATTATGTATACAGCCATGCACCAAACCAGCATCACGGTGTTCTTTCTCGAGAAACACAAAACGTAGTTTCTGAGGATTGTAACCAGAATCAATCTCAAATATCAAATACTGACTCCCTCGAATCACTCCTAGAATCTATAAGGATGCCGGATACGTCCTCAATAGTAGCAAGTAGAAACACTGTTTCTTCGGCCATAATTGGCAATGATTCAGGACCAAGAGTTGCTACTGGCGGCAATGGAGTACCAAGTTTGAATGGTAGAGCACTTCATTGGTACCATTCAACTAGTTGGGGACAGCTTGAGAGATCTGGTTTGGAAAGTGTCCACGATCAACAAGGAAATGGTGCTGGGAATTATGAATCTGTTGTAGTGTCAACTAAGTTACCTAATCCAAATCGCACAGGAGCTGCTGAGGAATGGATGGGTACTGCTAATCTGGATGAAGATGGTCATATTGCTCTGGCTGATGATACGGATTTAAGTTTCTTGCCAGAATTGGTTGCATCTGCAAAACAAGCAAAATTAGAGAGTGTTGAAGTAGTGAAGGCTATAGCTCTACAAGATGCATGTACTGTTACAGATTCCTTGAGAAATAATTCCAACGCTGGTGAAAGAGATCCAGCCGTGAGTGTTAAGGTTTTGTTTGTTTGTTTTGTGTGATTGACATGATATTTTTCTGTTCATCAAGTAATTTGCTAATTGTTAATAGAATGCCCATGGAGCTCTTGATTGTGGATCTGATAATGAAATTCCCTCCACCTCCAAGATTGAGCCCACAAAGGCCGAAGAAGAAGCTGTTGCCAGGGGATTACAGGTTCTTGTTAATGAATTGTCTCTTTTCAGTTTTCCTTTTTGCTTTGCAACAGAAGGGAAGAGAGTGTGTGTTGATGATTGTTGAACTTTTGATTTGTTTGATTAAAGACAATAGGAAATGAAGACCTGGAGGAAATCCGGGAGCTTGGTACAGGCACATATGGTGCTGTTTATCATGGGAAATGGAAGGGTTCTGATGTGGCAATTAAGAGAATTAAGGCCAGCTGCTTTGCTGGGCGGCCTTCTGAAAGAGAACGCTTGGTACCTTTTTCCCTGCTGCTTTTTATTTTCCTTTCCTTGGGTTGCTGCTTATTATTTCCTGTCTAGATTGTTTGTGTGGCCTCTTGTTGCTATCCAAAGATGTAATTTGATGGAGGTTTTCTGCAATCTGTACAGAGTTGTTTTCAAATCAATTGTTTGTTTAAGTTCTGCCAAGGCCAGTCATTCTTTTACTTAAGCTGAAACTTGTTGAGCGGGGCCAATAAGTTCTGTCAAACTGCTGACAGAACAAAAAAAAAGCATGGATTACAAACATGCACATAAAGACCATAGATAATGACTTTCACGAATATGCTTCTTTAGATTGCACAGCACAGCATCCTGTTAATGCATTTTCTTTCATAGAAACTGAAAGGAGATGTGTAGATTGAGGAATGAAAAGGAAAAGAAGATAGTAGGGTCTGGGTGGGTAAACAGTAACTTAAATATGCCAGGACAAGGTTGAATGCAACTTGTTCCATCTTGGTACTTCACCATTATTTTGGGAGTGCTATGATCTGTTAAAACAATGCAACTCAAAAAGAATATGGTTAAAGGTTAATAAGATATACATTCTGAAGGGGAGTTTATTGTTAAAAGAATATGGCACAGGATCCTGGTGCCTGGGCTGCTGTATCATATATATACAGTGGAATTACGAACTATGTCAGCTTATATCATTGAATATGTCATGTTAGGATACGAATTTTTTAACGTCAGATTGAAGTTCAATGGATACATTAATTTCCAATACTAATCAAGATTGATCGACGACATGAAACGCAAAAATAAAGTCTACGAAGATACGGAAGAGGAGAACTCTTTTTTTATGAAACTCGGAATCTTTCAGATTAATGTGTGATGGGTTCACCGTTAATCAGAGATCGGGCAGCAACTTTTGATAGGATCTTTTGATCTAAACTTAAAATCTCTATCCCATTGGAACACCAGATCTAAAACTCAATGGAACCAACAAAGTTTCCAAAAACTTTGATCTGATGCCAAATGTTAACATGGAGACATTGCACAGATAAGTCTTTCATTAGAGGAATTGGATTTCCGTTGGTAGATCCTCAAGCAGTTATCTATGCTTTTCAGTATTCGATTGTTATGTCAGAACTTGGTTTCCTGCTTATTTTCTTGTGAGAGAATATTTCTTTTAATTTACCTTCAACAATGTGCTAGAACTTGTTTGCTGACCTGCTCAACTGATTAGCTGTTATTTCCATGATGCTGTTTTAGATTGCAGACTTCTGGAAGGAAGCACTGATATTGAGTTCATTGCATCATCCAAATGTTGTTTCTTTCTATGGTGTAGTCCGTGATGGCCCTGATGGATCGTTAGCGACTGTAACAGAATTCATGGTGAATGGGTCTCTAAAGCAGTATCTGAAAAAAAAGGACAGGTGAGTATCCAAATTTCACCTGATTCTCTTTCTGTTGCTCCTTTTTATTGAATCTTTTTCTTGTCTTCTCTTTGAAAAAGGGAAGGGGGGATAATGTTATTATGGCTTCTTTTCTTATAAGCAGGACCATTGACCGCCGGAAGAGGCTAATTTTAGCCATGGATGCTGCATTTGGAATGGAGTATCTGCATGGAAAGAATATCGTGCACTTTGATTTGAAATGTGAAAATCTCTTGGTCAACATGAGAGATCCTCATCGACCTGTATGCAAGGTATGCAGACCTCATTTATCTTCATTTCAGTAACTATGCTCAGTATGTTGAAACTGGTGTATCAACTAAGTCCTACTGCTTTATCAACTGCTCTTTCTATCCCCTCTTCAATTTTTGCAATCACATCATGAGCCGAAAAAATTGTTTCCCTGAAGTAGCTTACTGGATCTCCCCTATGCTTTGTGCTATTAGGTAAATTTTTAGTATTATGTTTTCCCTGGATGATCTTGTTTGTGTATCCCCGATCAATTGTTCTGGGGATAGGGATGTGTATCTTGGCTGATTCGGACTCATTCAACAGTTTTTTTCTTCTCCTTCTAGATTGGTGACTTGGGTTTGTCAAAGGTGAAACGACATACTTTAGTGTCAGGTGGTGTTCGTGGAACTTTACCCTGGATGGCTCCCGAGCTTCTTAGTGGAAAGAGTAACATGGTGACGGAGAAGGTAACTCATAATTCAGTGCAATTAGTGGATCTAGTAATAGATCTGTTTTTACCTTTAGTATGTGTTGTTCTTGTAGATTGACGTTTACTCATTTGGAATTGTGATGTGGGAATTGCTCACGGGGGACGAACCTTATGCCGATATGCATTTTGCTTCCATTATTGGTAAGTTTTTCTCTGAGGTAGTCTTCATTAAGTTGGTCTATATGTACGTTATATTTGGTGTTCCCTTCACCTTATTACTAAATTATTTTAACTGTACGGATCAGTGATTATTTATCTCTTTTCCCTCGTAATTTCAAGGATTATAATGTATGTTCATGTCAAGGAATTGACGGAAGGGGTATATCCCCTCCCTTGAAAAAGGAGAGAGAATTAGAAAAACAGTGTTCTATTGAGTCCCATTAATGAAAAGTCATAATTGGTTTCAAATAAGAACGTTGATATTGCTGGATATGTTGATTCTTCTTGAAGTGCAGAAGTAAATCTAGGATCTCTCCATTTTGCTATTGGATGTGTTTTTTCCTTCGTGGTTCAGGCCTTTCCCGTAGAAGTGAAATTTACTTTCCAATTAGGGGGAAGTTAAATATGAAGAAAGCTGTCCTGGTAAATTTTGCTTTCTACTTTTTTTTTTCTTTCAAGCTGTACTGTCAAAGGAGGAACCTTATTTCGGAATTCAGGTTGCTATAGACTGCTGATGATTTTGTTAAAATAATGTCAGTATCAGCCAGAAAGTTGGAGAGGAATAATGTCTTAGGCTTACAAACCCGTGTTTTGTTATCGTCTTTGATCTCAATCATAGGATCCCATGAGCTCCTGGACAAACATAGCATAAACCTCATCATCAAGGAAAGGTACCAATTTATGTATTTAGTTCTGCAGTTAGAATGGTTTATGCAATCTTGAACTCAGGAATATTTGAAGTACCAGTTTAAGTAGCTTAAGCCTTGCATGAAAAAATATTGGAATGCTTCAAGTTTCTTGTGGTACTACTGACTATTTTGGCATGTCCATGGGCTGCTAGTTCATATTGTCGTGCCTCGGCCAGTAGCAAATATTGTATTAGAGGCATTAGAGCAACACTGCCTTCAAATATTGAGGGGGTTGTTGTGTAATGATTTTTGAAGTTTGGATGAAAAAACAGAGGATGAATAGTGAGAGTATTGTGTAATGATTATTGAGTGTGGTGAATAGTGAAATCGGATAATGAGAGTTTCAAATGGAGGAGATAGCTTTTTTTGATGGAGGAGGTAACTTTTTTGAGATCATTATTACGTAATATTCCTATAAAATTTATTAAAGATCTTAAAAATTGTGAGTGCAAGTTATCCGCAACAAATAATATTTTTGGAATCCTCTGCTGGGGATGGGATGCTCTTCGTGGCAACAACACATTGATCCTTGCGATAATGATGTTAATGCTACTCGATGGTATTGTTCTTGTAGGAGGTATCGTCAACAACACATTGCGCCCACAAATCCCAACATGGTGTGATCCAGAATGGAAGTCATTAATGGAAAGTTGTTGGTCATCAGACGTAGCACAGAGGCCGTCCTTCTCAGAGATCTCCCAGCGGCTGAGGAATATGGCCACAGCAATGAATTTGAAATAAAGCTAATCTCAAGACAACTGATATCCATATCCTGTGCGCGTAAATAGTAAATACTATACTTACCTACCTTCGGAGTTTGCTATTGGATGTAGCAGCTATGACTGAATCAGAACGTGAGTGTCTGGTTAAATATTTTGAACACGCGTTTTCCTCGAGTTTTCAATAAGATCATTACTGATCGAGATGTTTGATTTTGTGCTGGTGTTTTTTTCATGGTTATCCCGGATTGCAATGCCATCATTTTAGGCTTGACAAGCTCGTGGTGATGATCTTCTTGATGGACTTCTTCCTTGGAGAACTTCTGAGTTTGAGTCAGGCTACCGAAGAAAGAGATGTATAAATTAATAGACTTCCCGACACTAAACAATAATTATCAGTAGGAATGAATGGTGTATGATAAATAGAATGTCAATTTGTGTTACTCGAGAGTTGATGCTAAGTTTTTTTTGGGCTTTCAAATGCAGTATGGATTTTGATTTCATAGGTTCTAGTAGCATATTCCTACCGAGCATGTAAATATGTGTATACCATAAATAATTGCCTTATTTATCCATCGTCTTGTTTCCTGCCTGAATGTAATGGTCTTGTTGGTGTCTGTGTTTTGCCCATTTACAGGAAAATGATTGCTTCGTCTCAGGTATCATACATTTGTTGATTTCTGGTGCAGCTAAGCCATGGCCGAAATGGAGGAGAGCCGCTATTTCAATCAAAAAAAAGACTCACACCACCACTTTGTCACTAGGCTTCACCGAACATATTCGGTAGAAATCATTCGGTGAGCTTGATTGAACAATTCAATGATTTTCAATGAACTGTTCGATTATTTTCACCGAACTCTTTGGATGACTTTTTACTCACGTTACCATCGAACAATTCTAATTTACTTACGCCACCACCTTTAAAAAAGAAAAAAAGAAAAACGGGTGGCGTAAGTTATTTTTTTGTTGCCTTTAGCACCGCTCAAATGTATTGGTTTCTCTTTAGAGCCTAGAGGCAATAATATGTAGTACCGAAATATCATTTTAGGTAGTCTAGTAATTGACCGTGCCGTTAACACGGTGGATATTCTTACAGTTTCATTTACCGTCACAAAAATTATTCGTGCTTTTGTCGTGTCTATGTCATGCTGTGTATTTTATATAATTTTTTAATAAAAAGAATAAAAATTATACCAATATTATACTGGTTTTGATCCTCATAAAAAATTATAAATTTTGACTATAATATTTTTATATTTGGTAAATTATACAGTGAGATATAAAAAAGAAAAATAAATTATAGATTGTATAATATTATGTGGTGTGATGTGAGAGAGTGAGAGAAGAGGGTACCCAACGAGAATGTTTATTTTGTCCACGTAGGATAACTTAGAGAGGGATAAATTTAAAATGTGTTGTGCAATGTAATATAGATTAATCGAATCTTTTGTACATGTGCCAAGTGGAGGGATAGCAATTCCCTAAATTAATACCTTAATACATATTATTATACAAAACATCTATTATTATCTATATAACAAATCACAACACAATTTGAATTTATCTCCCTCTTATCTGTCCTACATGGCCAAATGTGATAACTTACCCTTTTGGATCGGGTTTTTCATTTTTGACTTATAGACAAATTGAGTTATTCAATTCATTGGATAACCTAATTGGTGTAGTGGTGAAAAGCATAGGATTTGGAACATTTGAACTTGGGCTCGAATCATGAATGTTGAATTTGGGGTTGACCATTTAATTTTGGATGAGTGAATTTATCCATATACCCTCATGATGGTGGGATGAAATCCATAGAATTAAAAACCCTTATTTCCCTCATTCCTTCCTCCATCAGCCGACAGCCCCCCATTCCTTCATCCCTTCATTTTTCTTCTTCCTCCTTCAACTTCTCTCCTCCATTTCAGCTTCACCTTGGAGCTTGGAGAGAACCGTTTTCGACATCAAAGAGCTTGGGAGAAGAGGATCCATCCATCATTCATCCTTGGTTTGTTCATCCTCCACTCAAGGTGAGATTTTTAAGGGCTGTTTGGTTTGTCTGTTTTTTGTTTTTGAGTTTTTTGTTTTGAG
>JAOWBR010188522.1:0-10258 GCA_028571145.1 Dionaea muscipula | reverse complement strand
GTAGGACGTTGAGACCATTCAGCTTGTGGATGGTAATTTGAAGGGAAGGATAAGGAGTTTCAAAGGATAGAGGTGCTGAAACAGATTCGGAAAGGATAGGAGAAGAAGATGAAAGAGAGCTATCCTGTGTTTAGGTAACTGGCTTTGGCCATTGTTGAGGAAGAAATGGCGAGATGATCTGGTCTCGTTTAGGTCAAAGAGTTGGCTCCAATACCATGTGGGGAAAAAAAATTAGAATGATTAATCTCAGATAGTCAATTGATCACAGATTACGTGCCTATTAATAGGCAGATTCACAACACAAATCGGTAGAGAGAAAATAGCAACAGCTAACAAACTAATCCTAGGATTAAAGAACCTAACTAACAGCTTCCTAGAATAAGGATATACAAATTTTAAAAAAAAAAATTAATCGGTTCTATCCTTTAGAAGATAATTCCGAGTATTTACATATTAGGAAAATACACATATTACAACACTATGTCATATTTTGCAATCATAAAGTCACCATGGAAAACATATGTGACTCTGTAGTCAGTCCTTCAGGTCTCTACCCATACAATGGTTTAGCTCAAAGATCGAGCTTAGAAGTATCTTCCCCCCAATATCTATTCTCAGAAAAAATAGACTCCTGACTCAAATACAGTGTCTTCAAATAAATGAGCTACATGATGCTAGAGAACTAAAAAAGGAAGAATTGGTAATTATTTATTATACCCTCTGCCTCTTGATGATTGCTTAGACCTTTTGATGATGCAGCTTTAGGAAAGCAAAAGAGACGCAATTCAGTAGGCATTCAAAAGTTTTAAGCAGAATGTAAAGAACCTATATTGGATTTGAATTGGAAGCTGTAAATGTAGGTGAAGGAATAATGGGAAAGCTTAATTCATTCATTATCAGCTAAAGGTTTATATACATTATGACTCATAACACTCCCTCTCAAGTTGGAGCATAGATATTAATCATGCCCAATTTGTTACATAAGAAATCAACTCTAACCCCCGCTAATGATTTAGTGAGAATAACGGCTACTTGATCACAAGTCTTCACATGACTCAGCATTATATCACCTTTCTGGAACTTCTCTCGAACAAAATGACAATCCACTTCAATATGCTTTGTACGTTCATGAAATATTGAATTTGAGGCAATATGAATGGCTAACTTACTATCACACCACAACTGAGCGGGCCTTGGAGAAGAATATTATAACTCATCCAGTAGTTGCTGAAGAAAGGAGACATCACTGCTCAAATGGGCTAAGGCACGATACTCAGACTCAGCACTAGACCTGACCACAACAGTCTGTTTCTTACTCTTCCAAGAGACAAGATTACCACCAACAAACACACAACAGCCAGTCGTGGACTTCCTATCAAAAGGTGAACCTACCCAATCGGTATCAGAAAATCCCTCTATCTGACGATGATCATGATCATTATATGGCAAGCCTCGATTGAGATGTCCCTTGATATATCTGAGAATGTGCAATACAGCTTCCCAATGAGGATCGGACATAAATGGACTAACGCTCACAGAAAATACAATATCAGGACGGGTGATGGCAAGATAATTTAACTTACCCACCAACCGCCTATATCTGTCTGGATCATCACATATCTCACCTTCTTCAGGTGCAAGCTTCCTCCTAGGAAGCATAGGAGTATCACTTGGCTTCACACTCATCATACCAGTATCTCGAAGCAAATCAAGAACATACTTACGTTGAGATAAGAAAATCTCACGCTTGCAACGAGCTACCTCGATGCCAAGAAAATACTTCAACTTTTCAAGATCTTTGGTCTGAAACTGTGTCTGTAAGAAGGCCTTCAAGGTTACAATCCCGATGTTATCGTCACTAGTGATCACAATGTCATCCACATAGACAATCAGAAGGATACACCCAGCATCAGAGTGTCTGAAGAAAATTGAGTGATCCTTTGCCGACCTCCGTAAGCCAAGCTCCAACACAACTGAACTAAATCTCCCAAACTAAGCTCTGGGAGACAGTTTCAAGCCACACAAAGATTTCTTCAACTTACAAACATAGCCAAACTCCCCCGGAGCAACAAACTCAGGAGGTTGCTTAACATACCCTTCCTCCTGCAAATCACCATGAAGGAAAACATTCTTCACATCCCGCTGATGTAAAGGTCAATGGGACGAAGCTGCAAGAGAAATCAGAAGATGAATAGAAGTCATTTTAGCCACAGGAGAGAATGTGTCGAAGTAATCAACACTAAAAACCTGGGCATATCATTTGGCCACCAACCAAGCCTTGAGTCGAGCAACAAAACCATCGGGATTTACCTTCAAAACAAAAACCCACTTGCAGCCAATAGCCTTCTTCCCGGGAGGCAAGAGAACAAGATCTCAAGTCCGATTAGCCTCAAGGGCCCCCATCTCCTCACTCATGGCCTGTTGCCATCCTGGGGAAGAAAGGGCGTCGGATAAAGAGCAAGGAACAGAAATAGAATCCAAAGCCGAGACAAAGGCCTGCAAAGAAGAGGAAACTTCAGCACAAGAGAGATGTGCAGACATAAGATAAGTGATACAGCTACCCTGACCCTTGCGTAAGGCAATCGGAATGTCTAAATCAGAAGGTGGAGAGGACGGATGAGCGGCCGGTGATGAGGCCATAGTAGGTGGTGAGGGATCAGAATCAAGAGTAGCGGGCAAAGGAGCAATAACAGGAGGAGCACACTCATCTCGATGATCCACCTGATCAATGACGCCCTGACGGGGGCGACCGGTATATACTAGAAGAGGAGCGGGTAGCGAGTCAAGTGGAGAAGTCGGAATAGATAGAGAAGCTGGAACAGGAGGAGAATCCGGAGTAGGTGGGGAATTCGAAACAGGTGGAGACGACGATGGAAGCCGAACTAACTCATAGACAAGAAGATCATTCACAGACGAGGATGACGCGGATGGTGAACCACCTGAGGGTGAAGGAGAGCTAAATTGAGGTAGCCACATCGAAGACAACATTAGCAGAAATACAAAAGCGCCCCAACTCAAGAGAATAGCATCGATATCCCTTCTGCGTGCGAGAATATCCCAAAAAGATACACTTCAAGGACTTTGGATCCAACTTTGTGAGATGGGATCGGATATCCCGAACACAACACACACAACCAAAAATACGAAGAGGTAAAGGATAGAGTAGCTGGTCAGGAAATAATACACTAAAAGGTACCTCCCCCTGAAGGATGAACGAGGGCATCCGATTGATCAAATATACGACAGTCAACACTGCCTCAATCCAAAATATCTTCGATACACCCATCTGAAACATAAGAGCCCAAGTGACTTCTAACAAGTGACGATTCTTCCGCTCCACAACTCTATTCTGAGGAGGGGTATCAGGACAAGAAGATTGATAAATAATGTCATGCTAAGTCGTAAAAATCGTAAACTGAGAGAAGTACTCACGGGCATTATCATTCCGAAGCATACGAACGGGGACAGAAAACTGGGTATGAATCTCAAGACAAAAGGCAGAAAAGATAGAAAATAATTCACCCCGAGACCGCAACAAATATAACCAAGTCTTACGGAAATAATCATCCACAAAAGTCACAAAATAGCGGAAGGCGGAACGAGACTGAACCGGACATGGTCCTTAAATATCAGAATGAACCCACTCAAAGGAAACAGACGCCCTTGTATCATGGCGAGGCAGATATGTGACTCGATGATGCTTGGCAAACTGGCATGACTCACAAAATAATTGGGTTATTGATCGAGCCTCAGGGCACAAACGCTTGAAGCTGGAAAGAGATGGATGACCAAGACGATTGTGAAAATCAATAAAAGTGGAGGAAACCCCAGAACAAGCTATACTTGGGGAATCAGTGTCCAATACATAAAGCCCATCGGAAGTACGACAACCTCTGTCAAGAAGTTTTCCTAACAGAAGGTCCTGAATCTCACACGAATTATCACAGAAAATAACACGACAGTGATGAATCCGAGTCAATGCACTGACAGATAATAAATTCAAAGGAAGGTCAGGTAATAGAGAACTGAAGATATGGTCAAGGTAGGGGTAAGAGAAATTGTCCCCACTCCTCGAATCGATACATAAGAGCCATTGGCAACCCGTACATCGGGAAAAGATGAGGCAGAAGAGTAGTCACACAATGAACTTAGGGAACCAGTCATATGATCAGATGCTCCGCAATCAATAATCCAACTGCGAGGAGAAATAGACCAATATACAGCAGACTAAACTGACTGAACACTGGTAGCCAATGAAAAAATCTATGCAAAGATATCCATCTCACAAGGAACGACACACCCAAGAGTCAGTCACCACGAATAGAACAATTACATCACAAATATGACAGAAGAAAATGCAAGACCAATAATTGGATGTCGTGAGCAACACATAAACCAACCATTGTAAATAGATATCTCATCCACCAAAGTAAGAAATTGTTAATTGGGCATTCAATGAGCAGCCAAGTGGCAAAGAAACAATCATACAAAGCAAGTGTCAAGCACAGTGTAGGAATAGAACAATCATACAAAGCAAGTGCAAATGGATAAACGACCAACACCCAAAATCGAAGGAGAAGAAGAAACTGTAGACAGAGGATGAACGGCGACGCCAGACCGGACGGCGCGTGGGCCTCACGCGCAGCCAGAGGAAGTGGCGCGTGGCGTGTGACGCGTCGGACAGCGGCGGGAGTGAGCTAGCCTTGAGCGACTCCCTCTTCTCCATCCATCCATAGCGGTGGTGAGCACCAATACCCACCCAATTGGAACAGATCTACACTTTTCTCCAACGACTACAAAGAGAGCAAACCACCTTCTTCCGGCGCGTTTTTTCGCTACAGGAGAGGTAGCCGGTGACCGGTGTGATGGTGGTGGTCCGAGGTTCTGGTCTTGTCGGACGATGGCGGCAGAGGGTAGTTATGGGCGGCGGCAGTAGTGGTTTTGACGGTGGTGGAGGTTGTTTAGGTCCTTTGGCGCTCTGAAACCATGTAAACGTAAGTGAAGGAAAAATGGGAAAGCTTAATTTATTCATTGTCTGCTAATGGTTTATATACATCGTGTATCAAATACCCAAAACACCCCTAAGGGTCAAGACTCATAACATCTTTATATATTTTGTATTTGAATTTTGAACTGTGAAAATTCTCTTGTAACTTATCTATATAATGAAAGGAGGAAGGAAAGGAAGGGATGGAAGCCATCAATAAAACGTATCTTTGACATTGTATCAAAGCTAGAACCAGGTTAGGTAATCTACGGACATGAGGTCGATGATATTCCCTTTCTTCTTCATCTATACTTCGTCATCCTCCTCTTTCGTACTTCTTTTTTAGGAGAGTCCCACCTTTGATTTTTATCCTATCTCAGTTGGTTATTTCTCAGTTAGTAGGCTGCCTAATATTAGATAGTCTCTCGTTTTTTGGTTTGTTAAAGGTTTCTCTTGTGGGAAGCCTTTCTTGGTATTAAGGGCGTCGGCATCTTGATTTGTGGTCAGTCTCTCGGATTTCGGTTCATTGAAGGTTCTTCTCGTGAAAGCCTCTCTCCGTATCGACGCGTCAGTCTCTTGGATTTTGGTTTATTGAAGATTCCTCTTTCGGATTTTGGTTTCGGATTTTGATTTTGGATTTTAGACCTCAGACTACTTATTTATCTTCGAAAATCCTTTGATCGGGATGAGATTTGCCTGCCTCACATTTCCACCAGTTTACAGATTACGGATATCTTGACTAAGGCGCATCCTAGGTAGCGACATCAGTATTTCATTCATAAATTGATGCTATTTGATTCCCCAATATCAATTTGAGGGGGGTGTCAAAGATTGGTATTTGATATCTTGGTGCAGATCCTGAATTTCCTGAATTAGTGCAATAGAAATAACAAGTTTACAGATCTCGGGTATCTTCATATATTTTGTATTTGAATTTTGAACTGTAAATATTCTCTTGTAACTTTTCTATATAATAAAAGGAGGAAGGAAAGGAAGGGATGAAAGCCATCAATAAATTGTCTTTGACAATTGTGGCCTGAGAGGCAAATCTTGTGCAACACCCAAGCTTTAAGGCAATAATGATGAGTGAAAGTAGGACTTGTGATAAGTGCAAGCAGCGAATTATAACAAAAATTGTGCAAGTCAATATAGTAAACAATGAGGTTAAACTTACAGTCTTAGTCTAGGACAATTCCCATGGAATACACCCGCATTTCTCATTATACAAGTTAAATGAGTATTTGAGTGGGGCTGCAGAAATCAGATGAAATAGGCAAAGCAACTTCAAATGAGAGAGAGTTCAGATGAACTTCGTCAATTCATCATTATGGATGCCTCTGAGATGGATGTATCTAACTATTCTCTTGGCCATTGGCCTATGATGATCTCTCTCACAACAATCGAGAAGCATGGTAATGTGACGAATCAATTATCCCATAGTCAAAGTTCGAATGAATTAATCAATACTTGGGTCTGTTGAAGGAAGAAAACTTGGAAGTTCTACTTGGACAGCATCTTCTTCATAGGATACTGCTCCTGCATGTGTCAGTTAAGTCATTTCAGCTCCTAGCCCGCTTATTCTACTACATTGCTTTGTTAGGACTACGGCTAAAATGGAAAGCCATATTGGGTGTTCTGGTGTTCTGTGTGAAAAGAGAGTACCTTAGAAAAATTTTACTAGATTGCAATAACGCCCCCTTTATTGTAAGAGATAAAGTGTTGGCCAATCAGGAAGAGTCACACACAGAGAATGAGGGTGGCCGAGAAGCGTAAGTTAAGATGGATATGTAATGTTACCCGAAAAGAGAAAATAAGAAATGAGGAGATTCATAAACAAATTCAGTTTTTAAAAAGCGTAAGACACACAGTGGTTCGTAGAGCCTAGACGCAAGGCATAGGCGTGCGCCTAGGCTCAAGGCATAGGCGTGCGTCTGACCGAAGCTAGACGCAAACAGCAAAAATTCTAATAATAAATGTGAACATTGAACAATAATTAAAAATAAAAAAAAGTAACCAATTGTCTAATGAAATTCAAAAATAATGCAATAATAACATAACGTAGCATAAATATAATCTAAGTAACAACAAGACTAAAAAGTGATTTGTAAAATCTAAAACAACTAAACCCTTCAACTATCACTCGTCGGAAAATAAAAATATCATCAATACACAATTCAACATATTTACCATCAATCCCAATATCTTGTTCCTCCTCGAACATATTGTTCTCATCAGCTTCCTCCACCTCTACATGCAACGCATCAGCTTTCTTAACTCTACATATATTTGCACCTCTAGAATATGATGTTGTAATTGCATTACTCCTTGTACAGTAAGGAGGTTCCAATATTCCACTTACTCTAGCAACAGTTCCCCAAGTCAAAGAATCATCTTCAAACACCAAATCATTCTCATTGTCATCGTCATCATCATCAAATCTACCTAGTAACCAATCATTGGATTCTTCAACGTTGTCTAAAAGAATTGGATCCACGGTATGTCTCTGATTGTATCAACGCCTCAATGCTCTATTATATTTCACGTATACTAAATCATTCAAACGTCTTTTTAGCAAACTTATTTCCTTTTTTGTTGTGAAGGTGCAATGCGAAGCAAATACAAAGTAAATACTTCATATTTTTAAATAATCTTTTCTTTTAATAAATTGAAACACTTACATATTCAAAAACATTATAATTTCTCTCACGACTCGTAGCACTACAAGTTAGGAAACGAAGCACTAGCTTCTTGAACTCCTCAACCTCCCCTTATATCTTTAGGTCTAGAACTTAATGTTTAGAGATATATGTACCTAGAGGCTAGAGGATGGTGGGGGCGATAGCCTCGGCTGCGCCCTTCTCCTCTTCTTTTCCTCTCTCACCTATCCCTCAAATAAATCATCTCCTCTTCTTCTTCTTCTTTTTAATTACAAAATTATTAACTTTAACCTAAAAAAATTTAGGTAAAAAAATTATTTTGAAACCATTGTTCCTAGGCACGTCTAGCGCATGATCGAACACGCCTACCTAGGGTATGCCAAGTGCTCTGGGTGCGTCTTGAGTCCAAGGCTCACTCGAGGCGTGCCTTTTAAAATACAGAACAGATCGGGATGACACGAGTGATTGATAAGATATAAGAGAGACACGTGCGTTGGGCAGGCCACATATAGAAGAGACCTTTAGATGCGCCTGTTTGGAGAGTGGAGTTCATTGCGATGAAAGGTAAGAAAAACAGGAAGCGACCGAAGAAGATAGGGAATGAAGTGATTTGTACGGACTTCATCATGTTACAAGTTCGTGTAACGGATGTTTTACATCGGATGGATTGGAAGAGAAGGATATAGGTGGCCA
Organism: Dionaea muscipula; assembly: GCA_028571145.1. NCBI lineage: Eukaryota > Viridiplantae > Streptophyta > Magnoliopsida > Caryophyllales > Droseraceae > Dionaea > Dionaea muscipula. The sequence goes on along the minus strand of JAOWBR010188522.1, from coordinate 1,921 downwards.
ACTCCACCTAATGAGAAACGGTCATGAGAAGTTAGTTAATTAGTTAATTAGATGACTAGTTAGTGTCAGTTAGTTATCGAGTTAGTTAGAGATATTTTTTCTAATCAAGTGTCATACATCGTTATACACTATTATATATATATTGCTAACTATTGTTGTATATTATATTATATTATTCAATATTTTTTTATTGAGCCCAAACTCAATCCTTGATTAGGCTAGGCAGTACGTGTTAGGTAACCGTCAACCAACGCAGTATTTCTATCGAATCTCTGTGCGTTAGGATATTTGTGGCCGATCTCACCTAGTGAGATTTGATCCTGAGTATGATGATGATGATGAGTCCTCTCTCTTCAGATGGTATTAGCAAGAGAAAAGTGTCGGCTCGAGTCATCCTTGTCCCTTTTTTGTCTGATCAAGGCATCAAGTCATAGCCCAAGGCAATAAATATAGAAGATCAAATGCTAAGAAAGGCTAAAGATGTAGCAAGCATTGTGGTTGTCTATGACCTTCCAGTCCTAGAAAGCTCTTTGAATAGGGCCGCGAAGAGATTTTGGGGATAAGGAATCACATCAATGTAAAGAAAGGAATTGGCAACTTAGAAACAAGCATGAATAGAAAGGCAATTGGAAGGGTAAATGCTTTCATAGACAACACATGACAGGAACTTTGCTCAGTTAGAAAGAAAACTAGTTGCTTTTTTCGTGGGTGGGTAGGTGAGGTAAAGGCTTACATAAAAGCAAAGGATAATAAAATTTATATTGAATTTTGGGCCTCGTTGCTAATCGTGCTATGAAAGTAGCCAATAAACCTATAGCAGTAGGGAGTGAATTGCCCAGATGGAATTGTGGAAGTTTAACCATGTCAAAGGAGATTCAAGAAAACATAGAAGTTGAATGACATTGTTGTTTGGCCTTTTCTATGTTTAGCGATTGAGATCTTGAATATGAATGAGGAAGAACAACTAGAAAAAGATTGGACTATACTAGTTGCAGAATCCGAGGAAGTACATGAAGAATGAAGAATCTCATAAACAACTCTAGGACAGAAACTGGAGTATACAACTTGAAGAAAGGAATGAGAGCAAAAACCTTAAAACAGATACGTACAGCAAGGATGTTGATCATCATGTACAGTCACTGACTCACCAATAAGGTATGATAAGATTGAAAAGTAGCATTCATATCTTCAGTGAGTATGAAGAGCAGCTTAAAGCTGCCAGAGAGACAGTGTCAACTACAAGGCAAACCCAAATAGTTCCGGCATTATTGTAATGTGCTTGATGATGATCAGCAGCAATGAACAGTATAATTAGCAATTGAACAGTGATACAGTGCTCCTCCTGGATCAATTTTTGGCTTTTCTTGAAAGCCAAAATCTGATTCAGGTTGGATAGAGCTCATCCTATGATTCCTCTATGCTTTTGGGATGTATTACATTTGTTCAGATTGAAGTGTCAGCTGGATTCAGTCCCTAAGCAGTACAATGGCATGTAGATCGGAAATGAGCAGGAGTGAACAGCAGTTAGTTCAGTCTTTATGTAGAGCATGGATCCGGGCATTCTTTGATTGATTCATTACTGCAAGCAAGTTACTTTTAATACTGTTGGTAATGGTGTAACAAGGCTATGGCCAAATCTGATATGTTAGCAAAGATCAAATTACCTAGAACAGCTTGCTTAGCTAGGATAGTTGTTATTGCACTTGCTGTTACAGGTTGTTGTGCATTGTAACTGCCTTGTTTTGTATTCAAACAACCTGTAGCTATAAAGAGTAGAGGGGGCGAGGAGTGCAGGTTTCAGATGATTCATCTATATTACATGGAATGATGGCTTTTGAATTTTTTCTCACTTTCTCATCAATTATAATCCTCTCACATACATTTTTACACATTTTCCAACTTGAATCAAAATACATCAACA